>JBBPCS010021914.1:0-25006 GCA_037974645.1 Hollardia meadi
AACTTTATACCTGCTAAACATCAACATCCTTGCATTATCATTGTTAGCATGCTAATTTTAGCAGTTGATTTAAAGCCTTCCTGTGCTTAAGTACAGTCTCACAGGGCCACCAGCATGATGGCTGCAGACTCTTTGTTTTGGTTGCATGATCTGAAGCATAAAAAATGATGATTTCTATCTATGAAAACTACATTTCCCCACTGTTGCCTTAAGTAAAGTTATGACAAATCAGACTCTTTCCCTTCTGTTCTTTAAAATACCCCAAATGAGCTGTTAGAAACTATCGTGGTTTCAGTTTTGGTGGGTTATTTCTTGTTATTGGGTTGAGTTTCTTGTTTCCTGGTTTATTTTGAAAAGTCCTTTCCTCGTGTGTCTTGTCCCTCTTTACATCTCCTGTCTTCGTTCCTTTCCCTCCTTTTGGTGATTGTCTGCCCCGCCCTGATTGGTTTCATCTGTGTCTTCCCTTCCTTGTGTATTTAAGTCTGTGTTCTTCCCTCTGTCGTCACGTTACCCATGTGCCTTTGTCCTCGCGTTTGTCTTGTGGTCTTCCTTGTGTTTTTTTGGACTTTTCTCATGTCCTTTGTGGTTTGGATTTGTTTGCTTGTTTGGACTGACACCTTGTTTGTGACCTCTGCCTCCCTTGACACCCCGTAAGCCTTTGAGTTCTTCTTCTTGCAATAAATACATTGAACTGAACCTGCTCTGCCTGTGATGTCTGCACTTGATATCCAAAACCACTGTTCCTAGTGTTCCTGGCACAAGCCCTGACAAAAACATGTAAAGATATCCACCAAGTAGGGTTGAAACTGTCGTAAAAAAGCCACCAAAGACTAGAAGTTCTTAGGGATGTCTTCCATTTATTCCTGTGTAAAACATGACTGGAGATGACGCATGCTGAGTCTTTTTAAAATTGTTTTCACAGTGTATCTAGTGAGAGCCCTCAGGGAAGTCTCTGGGTACGTTGGGGATACGGTTATCTTGTCCTCAGGAGCCGACCCATCATGGAGTCTTTCCAAAGTCGAGTGGTCAGTATTCTCAAACAACACCTGGATTGCCACCTATCACAAAGGGAAGCAAAGCATTGAATGGTTCTATCAGTATAAGGGAAGACTCAGTCTCAGCACCTCAGGTAAAAGACTGATCTATCACCTCAAACCTATCAGTATAAACGAACTGTTCTTTTATTTCTCTCTTGACAGCATCTCTCTTCAATGTGTGTTTGTTTTTTTTGAATTCATTAGGAGACTTGACGATCCATAATTTGAACCCAAATGATGCCATGGAATACAGTGTAGACCTCATCAGTACTGAGGGAATCGACAGCGTGAACAAGATTAAGCTCGTAGTGAGACGTAAGTGTCACTAGCGTTCAAGTTCAAGTTCAGCTTTGTCAGCAAATAAAATGTGTTGATCGGGGGGGAATAGTCACACACATTTCTGTGTATTTTCACAGTTAGTTGGCTTGACAGTCCACATTTTTGAGGCATCTGTTAAAGCACTCAAAAGAGAGGAGCAGTCCTTTTCTTGCACAGATATTTGCATACTGATTTTCCTACCAAGTGCAGTATGTTGCTAACAAGTGTCGTTGATGGTACAATTTGAATGGTGTTAAGCGGTCAGTTTTTTGAATTTTATCCTCGCATTTAATCAGCAATACAAATTTAAACCTCTGCAGAACGCCTCCAGAAACCGACCATAGACCAGACAGCCTTTGCATCTCTTACTGGACGCTGTTGGGTGGAGCTGCATTGTTCTTCAAGTGATGAAGGTGTTCACTTCACCTGGCAGGTGAAACCTCCCAGTGTGACTGTCTTCAAACAGAGTGACCCCGCGTTTCTTTTAGCAAACCTCAACACCACACAGGACCACGTCGAATTCACCTGCACGTCCAGCAAGAACACAGAGAAAGCCTCCAGTGTTATCACTTCAAAGTGTGATGGTAAGGTCACAATGGACTTAAATAAACATTTGTGTTTAAGTTCAGCCCATCTAAATCTAGAAGACTAAAGACTGAACTGGTGAACTCAGCAGACCACTGTTAGATACCAACCCACAAATGGATTTTATTTTTATTTTTTTTAATGAAACATCTGGAGTTTTCCAGACAAAACATGATCTATTCCTAACTCGAACCAAGTGGTTTTTGTGCTTAAACCTAACCATAGCTTAACCACAGCATTGTCACAGCAATTAAAACTTAAAGAAATCAAAAGTTTCGACATAGCCGCCATGTATGAAACACACAAATGTAACAAATCAACGGTTTGCAGAAATGTACAATGCCAGCATTCCGTCTGGCGATTCGGTTGGGTGAAGGTCATGCCAGTGTGGTTCTGAGAAACTCATTTGGGAGGTTTTCTCTTCATTCATCACGTTTCCTCTCATGTTTTTTCCAGGTGAAAAGTCTCAGCCAACTCCTCAGCCACAACCCCAGCCAACTCCTCAGCCACCACTTCAGTCCAGGAGTAGCTATGCTGTTGTTTTTGTAATTGGATTCATCCTGGGTTCACTGGCAGCAATTTTAATATATTCCAGAGGTGAGAGCAAAACAGCATCCCTGTAGGGAAAATACAGACAGATGCATAGCATGCTTTTGCATTTTGATATGACACATTTCTCCGACTGCTGCGGTCATGAGGACAAGCAAAAAAGGTGCACAAACTGTCTTGTGGTTTCTCTTGTTTTCCATGCGACGCTTTCTCTTCATCAGTTATAGTTCCTCTTGTTTTGGTTTCATTTTTGGTTTTGTTTTATTACAGAACAAATTAAAGCTGCGTTGAAATCCCTCAAAGGTATGTAATCCATAAAGCCGTGTTCAGATTGAAATTGACTGCTGCATAAATTAATTTGTGTTCTGTATTCATTTTCCAGAAAAACGGTCTCCATCAACAAATTCAGCATAATCTAAAGGGAAGTTTTGACTTTCCAAAGGTTTGTAGTGCTCAGTGAGTGGTAACGCAATTGAAAAATGACCAATTTTCTCTTCGCTTGATGAAATGTTTCAAGAGCACCATCATGTCTGAAGATACCTGCAGAATAGTATATGTATGAGTGAAACTGCATGTTGTATATTTATTCGTAAGGTGAATGAACGCAGGAACACATGGATTAAAAACATAAAGGCACTGTATTTTGAGGAACCTGTGATGTTGGACACAATACTGTATGCTGAAAATGCAAACAGAACTGGACTGATGAAGCCTCTCTCTGATGAGAGGTGAAACGTCTTCAAAGAAACTCAAGCAAGTCCACTTGCCTCCTTTTAGTACTGGGATATATTATGACCTGGATGACTGAGAATCTTCATCAACACCACTAGAACAATTCCCCAACAGCTTCAAAATTCAAGGGAACCAACCCAGATGGATTTACAATTATGGTGATTTTATTTCACTGTACAAGTGTAATTAATGAAGAATACACCTTATGTATGTTTTTGAGTGCATTTTATACATCTTATGGTGAACTATTTCATCATCTCTGGTTCTTATTCTTTGGGAAATGTCTTGTCTGCGTGTTTTATAGGTCATCCTTTTAACTGTAAAGCACTTTTGAGCACCTTTACTGCTATGCTGGCCATAAATTGTCATTATATGAAATGTTGAATGTGTCCTGAAGTTCTTAGATTTTAAATCTAGCCAACAATTCTGTCAGCCAGTTCTCATGCCCATGCTCGTCAGATGCCGACGTTTTGTCACGGCCCATCCAGACGCACAAGGTACCCTTTGGCGTCAGGCAAAGACGCACAAGGGTTTAATGTACCAGGAATAAAAAGCCGTCCGCATCAGTGTCAGACACAGACGACGTTGCGCAACATACTGTACTTTCCAAAGAGAGAAAGCGCCATGAAGGGTGCAGGTCGGGGTTGAGTGGATCGTCACACACACACACACACGACTTTGACCCAGGGGACCGGAGTTCACCTCCCGTTTCGAAACCAAGCGTCACCAGTCATTTCCTGAGCCTAACCAAGGAGGTTTTGTGCCTAAACTTAACCAAACGTCACCGTTGTACCATGCATGCGATGAGGTCGTGTTGATTACGTGTCTGTATGAGTACATACATTAGTACCATTAGTGTAAAAACCAGTATGAATCCGATTAAATCCATGTTTTCACCAAAATAGCGCCATTACAGTTTATATGAAATGTATATATGACAGCTAATGTTTAACCTTTCATCGATGACAAAAATATCATGTACTAAATAATCCCAACTGTATATTCATTTGTAGCATAGTTGTCAAATTTACAACAGTTTCAAATAGCTGTCAGAAACCCTTAGACAGCACTTTATCAAAAAATATGGAAGACATATTATGACTTTAAACACTAATTAAAAAAAAAAAATTAAATAAATTATGAAAGTTGGGGCAGCCTTGAGAAGCAGTGCAGCAGGGAAATCTGTAACATCATTCAAACTTCTTATTTTTCTGAGTGTAGGAAGTCGACCTGTCGTTTAAAACCGATCCCGTCTTCTTTTAAAAGCATCATCTGTCTTGCAGATCGCAGCTCGGGTCAGATTATCAGATGCTTCGCTTCACACCAGTTCCTGTGTCATTCTTTACAGAACTGCACGTCCACTCTTGAACTATGAGCACAGAATACTAAGCAGGCATTTAGACCAACATTTAAAATTAGGCCTGAGCATTATTAATTATCTGTCCCCCCAGCTGGCAAATCTACAGAACCAACCAGCTGGGTAGAAAACAATAAAAAAAATAATAATTCCATTGTAGTTGGATGGATGGTCATTGGAAAATGTAATATCTGTTTGCATCTAATGTTGAATTTCATCACTACTTTATGCATTTTGATAAAGAATCATCTCTGCAGGCTCCAATATGCAATATCCAATATTTTTTTTTACAGTTTAATTACTAAAACTTGCATTATGCACATGAAATGTAGACTATAGAATATATGTTTACCACTTCAATAAAGCAACATGCTTGCAAAAATAACACAGTAACAGCAATGACAGTAAATGTAATTTAATATGACCACCTTTGCAGAGGATAAAACATTGTTGCTGGCAGGTTTCAGGAATGACATCCACAAAAGATTTGCATACAGTACGAGCAGAGGACAAACAAAACACGCAGAACATTTTAAATATATAATCTCTGTACTTACAGAATCTACAACACTGTTAATAAAACTGGAACATATATAGCTTGGGCCCTTAAAATATAATGGCAGTTTTTGTTTTGTTGTTATATATATATATGAGTTTGAGTTGTTATATATATATATAGAGGGAAGGTGCAATATTCTTTTAAGGCCAAATAAATAGAAAATTTACAAAAGCATCACATTGCAGTCTTCGTACACTGTTTTATGCAAAGTGTTGCACCTTTCTATTATCATATTAGCCTTAAATGTCTCTACAGGGAATTTCTTGTTAGGGCGCCAACGAGGTCCTCATACGACTGAACTGGATCTTGTCGTACACAGTCTGGGGCTACATGAGTGACAAAAAGAGGCAAACAAAAACCATCAGTGTCAGAATCAGATGCAAGACTCATTTCAATGAGAAATAATTTTCTAAAACACTTTGTGCAACGTAAGGCAGAAATATCGCAAGCGCAAGTTTGTCTTTCAGGATACCTCGGTATAAAAAGATGTCAGATTGTCTAAGTCCTGAAGTTACACGCCTCCACAATGTTAGAGTGATAATATGTAACTTAAAGTAGAAATAACACAATATTTTGCTTACAGGCATAAAATTGAACTCATGAGCTATACAAATTTTGCTGCTAGAACCTTACTCAGTCCAGTACAGTGACGTAAATAAAGATGGACGACGTGTCTCTACTTCCTCCCACTGTACAAAAACGAAGACAAAATGTCCCGGAAAATAAGAGCGGTGCCATCTTGCGCTGGTGACGTCATTTGGAGCCAGAGTCGTGACAATAGACGTGATCGGGCGGTGGAGCCGCGGTATCGAGTTCCCGCCCGATTCTATCGCGAGCACGGCTCAGCTGTCAATCATGACATTTCACTTCCTTTAATAGCATCTAATAACTAATTAAAACTAAAGCGTGATAAGAACTACATATAATGACGCAAACCATCTTTGGGGAAAATGTATTTGACGTGTACTTTGAGTATAAATTTGACCCATGTCCTATCTGCGAACACGGAGGAGGTTATTCGCCAGTACTGCAGCCAGCCACCAGGGGGCGATCGAGATGTTTTGGCTTCATTTTTTTCACCTTTTGGGAGTCCATCTTTATAAGCAGCCAATGGTCCAATATGACCAGTAGCCTGTGGTTGCTAATGCTAGCAAAGTTAGGAAACTGATGACTCCCCTCTGCTTGTGCAACTGGTAAAATTAATTTGAGCATTAACCACCAACCTGTAGTATGGCCGCGTTACACAGGCTAGCTTCAAGCCCTTACACATGAAATTTCCTCACGATCTTTGTGTCAGCAGCTATGCCATTAGTATTCAATCAAATTACTTCATAGATCGTGTTCATGGTGGTTTTCACCCTTAAATACAAGCAATCCTAAAATCCTAAAAATGTGTCATATAATTGATAATGAAGGGAGAGTACACCGTAGCCACATGCACATTACATCTCACCTGTAAGTACTTCAAAGATAAATGATTTGCTCTTACCCCAGGCGCCTCTGACTTGACTCTGTTATCAATGGTCTCATACACTGAGCATGGTTTCATGGGAGGTGAAGTCTCCTGAAAGTTTACATGTGCACGCATCACAGAGAGAGGACACAGGAAATGGCAAAGTGGGTAAAACATTTAGAAAATGTCATCCTCTAAAACAGGCATTGAATTCCCATTGAAACGGTATCACGCATGCTTACATCTTGAATTGCGACTTCAGAGATATCAGCGTACACGGTGAGATCATTTGTGTCACTACCTGGTGGGAGATTTTAATGGAGAAACAAGACCAAAAAAATGGTGATATGTCAATTATAAATAATAATAAAAATCTCAGAGAACATGAATAACTATTGAAAAGTTTGAAAGGGATGCACTGCAATTTATTGCAGTATTTCTTACCTGGTTGACGTTTTTTGCAGTAACAAACTATTCCAACTGCAATGGTAATCATTAAGCAACCTGCTCCTGCTGCCATCAGGAAAATGGCAATGTTTGTTGGAACTGCAATTGTAATACCACTGTTGTTATTATTAGCAGCAATGGTGGTGAGGTCAGGTACAATGATGATTAAAAATAAAATAATCCAGAAATACAGTTGAAATACAGGAAGCTCAGTCAAGCTGTCAAACGGAAGCGACAGAATCGTGATCCTAGTCATCAACATCATCGCTGTGATCAATGTCCTCCTCATCCTGTATGATAAGCCATTATTTCATTTATCAGCTTCAGAGGAGTCACGTGCCAGATGCAACTATTTCTGATTGGTAACGACCCACATGCAGGATATCGCTTATTTAGTTTAAACTGACTCGACGCAAACTGCCAAAATTCAACGTTTCAGAATTATCATTTGTTGTCTACATATTTATTTATAATGCATTTAAATACCAAATACAGCATTTTGGATAATGCCTCCGTCAGTGTGCAGGCACCAGCAGTTGCTTCTTATAAATCTACAACTGTATTTTACTGGTATTATTTTAGTTTTAGAAACCCCCCAAAAAAACCTTTTAAAATATTTTTTAATCTTCTTCATCTTCAACCTTTTAATCTTTTCTTCTGCTTCATTGTGATCCATGAAAACATTATTTTTAAAAACACCCCCCAAACATTTCAAAACTAACCAGTTCTCTGCACGTACTTGCTTCTTTTGTCTCGTTGCTGCACGTCAATACTTTGGACGCAGACGCCTCACTGACGACATTGTTAATTGTGCAGGTGAATTTGGTGTCTCCGTCCTGTGCCGTGATGGTGTATTTCAGCCTGGAGCCACTTCTGGTTTGGTTCTCCACGGTCCATTTGTACGTGGTACTGCTGTCAGCGGTTGCAATGCATTCCAGAAAAAATGTACAGGATTCGTTCATTGTGTGCCACGCGGAATTGGAGGTCAGGACAGGCTGCTTAGTTATGGGCTCTAATGAGGCATTTGGGAGAGACAGAGAGTTAGACTTTGCAGCTACTCAACAAACACCAACAAATGCATGTATAGCAGAACTGGGCCCACAAAACGGGGAAATCACATCAGGGAAACTCCTTAAATCTAGTTTTCCTGGACAAATTCTTTGTCTGACGAGTCATTTGTGTTTGCACCTAAAACATAAATCTGCACAAACCAAATCAATCAAGAGTGGCTAAAGGAACAAACAAAATAAAAAAGGTCTGAATGATATCTGGACCATAATTAGGAAAGAAGTGAAGGCAATTCTTGACATGCTACACAGTGGCAATCAAACATCATAAAAAATGAAGCCATCAAGAAATGATATTTGTGTGTGGGCTGTTTAATTATATAGATTTCTTCTTCTTATATTCTCCATGAATTAATAATAAACGATCATTTATTAAAAATCCTTAGGTTACTTGGAATGAAAGCAGAAGTGCCTTACCATGTACTTGCAGAGTGACAGTAACCGTTTCCCTTTGTATTTGTACAGCTGAGGTAAAACTGAAATTACCAGAATCTCGAAGCTTCAGTCTTCTTACTGTTAAACTAAAGTTTGTGGGGCTTAGGTATAATCTGTCCTTGAACTGTTTTTCAGAAATATTATAATCTTTGTCTGCAATTGTAGTCCCTTCATATTTCCAGTTTGCCATGGTGACCCCTTCACTTTGTGAGCATGATGAAAGCTCTACGGTGTCTCCAACTTTTTTATGGATGACACGTTGACAACCGGAAGCGTCCGCATCTGAAAACATGAGAGCAAACAGAGTATCATCTTTTTGAAAGGTCACTGTTGCATTTTTTTTTTTTTTTAGCATAACTGTCTACAAAAGTTCAAAGACCATAGCCTCTAGGCTCGCGTATGCGCGTCCGCCATATTGGAGAGGTAGATACAGCAGCACTACACTGACAAACCACACCAGAACTGCAGTAAAACCGTTAATTTGTTATGTTATGATTATGATTACCTTTGCTAATGGCTATTTTGCTCAGTACTGTGTGGTTGTCTGTCATAGCATAGCGTTTTTAATTCTCATATTGCTGTTATTGTGTACTTTGATGCTTTGCAAATATTGTTCTTAAAACTTTCATGCCCCTAAAGGCTCCTTGAATTTAATTGAAAAGCTATGCTACAACAGATAATGACGTACAGTTGTCTGAAAATCATTAGCAAATGTAATGCTAATCACTGTTAACAGCAAAAAAAAAAAAAAAACGGTTTTACCAAAGTTCGCGTGTGTGTGGTCAATGCGTTCTCATCCCAGCTTGTCACATATCGTCTTTTTGTCATGCGGCCTTCTCGTCATATCCAGACGCGTAAGGTGTCCTTTGGCTTCCGTGGCCGACGCACCGAGCCTTCCCTTTAACGTCTCGAAACCAACGCGCAAAGGCTTGGAGGAAACATAACAGTATGTTACAACATAACATCCAGACCCATCCTGGCTGAGTGAATCAGGGAAACTCCCTTCACAGCCCGAAACAGCAGAATCAAATCGCTGATGCTTGAGACAGGGGGTCTCGTGTTTCACTGGTAGGATTTCTACGCTCTAGGTGATACTGACTCAAGTGACTTAAGTCACTCGTAAACCCGGATCTGTTTAGTGACTAACTCAGAAGTCCGAGAGTCTGTACACTGAGTCAAGTTTCTCAGCTCTATTCAAAGCCCTATTGACGGTTTAAATTGCCAAAGGAAAAAAAACAAACAGTGCAACCACAGACTCTAACCTCAGTGGCAAAGGTGACGAATAAGCTTATTCCGAGCTGCTCTGCACTTACGGTGCTACTGCCTACTCAGGAAATGTTTGTTTCTGCTGTCCTTATGTGTGTTAAAGCTCAACAATGGTGGTTTGTATGTGAGCTGTGAATAGAGCAGTAGCTAGTTTTTAAAAGAAATAACATTTATACTCCTCTACTTCTGCAAATATTCTGAAAAGTCCCACACCCCCTTGTTCCCGTCAAAGCAAGAACTGTATATACTCTATGGCCAACTATGATTTATCAGAATATGCCAATATCTGAAGGTACAACACGGTAACCAATACTCTTAGAGGAAGAGGAAGAAAATGATGACCCATCCTTAAATCAAGCACATACAGAAGAAATGCAAAGTACCCAAATATAGATCACAAGATAAAATTTTTTGCATATTCAAGCAATCATAACCACTTCAAAGAGCTTCAATACATATCGAGCACCATGAGTTAGATAAGCGCACCATTATCACTTTTTGAATGTTGAAGAGTTTGTGCCTTGAAGTCATTTCTTCAATTTTGATGGCCCAGCTCTCAGATCAGTAAAGTACTACCATAGCTTTGAAGCCACAGCTGCATTTCTTACATGTGCTACTTAAAATACCATCTTGCGTTTGCAAACGCACAAGACAGACAGACTGTAGACATCTTCCAAGGAATACGTGTCTTTTCCCAAAATGCAGTCCATTCTTTGCACATGATCGATGGCGTCAGGCAAATCGGCCTTTGTATTAGTAAAAATCCATAACCTTAGCAAGTAGAAGTGTACATACCACGGAGGGAGATCGCAAGAAGCAGCACAGAACTGCATGTAAAGAAGCAGCTCAGGCAAGGAAGGCAACTACCAACCATCTCTGTGAGGAGAGGAAGAATGTCTGTTTCCTCTTCTGGTCTATCAAACTGTGCCATGAGAGGGAGGGGGGAAGTGTTCCTGTCAATTAAGAAGCAGAAGAAGCAGCGTGGTCTGGTCTTATATACTGCAGTATGAACAGTATACAACTGCAGAAAGAACATGACTAGTTCATATTTATATGAATGACCAATGGTTAGATCTTTTGCTGAATCACAGTCAGATGTTATTCATTAGATTGTATTGTATTATCATTGCACTATTTGTTTCTATTAGGTGACAAAAGGTGACAATAAGTAAATGTTCAAGATTGCCTCAGTTGACCCTTTGCTATTAAACTCTGGTAGTCCTGACTTCATATTGCATTAACTCAGGCCTACCCTGATTTAACTTAAGCTAGCAAATAATGTTTCTACCATCTAGTAAGTGAAATCTCGATACAGCGTCAGAGGCGGGGCCCCGTTCATTCCTACGAAAGTTGCTCAGTGGCGCATGAAGCAAAAAACGATCGACTTCCTGGATCTAAAATTACCCAGATCTTCCGCATTGTGGGGCCCATAGAGCAGGCGCACTGGTGACTCCCGCCAGTCGAGCGGCTAACTTCCAGTTTAGTGCTCCGCTAATTTAATGGTGTGGCTCTTCTAGATTTCACAAATGTAATCGGACCCAATGGATCAAATTCTGATATCAAAACGAGTAATTTCACGCGGGTTTGTGATGCTCAACGCAATGTAAGCTTATGAAAAAAAAAAGGTTTTTGGGCCCCTGTGAGTCACGTGACGTTGTAATTCCACAGTTTGGCCACTGTCTTAAATTGGCTTCACAGCGTGGCGCTCTTCCTGGGGGCAACTGTATTTCTGTGCTGCAGTACTTAAAGGATAGTTGAGGTGTAGTGTAAAACTTAAAGGTAGGAGGAAGGAGTTGTTCCCGAAGTGGAGTAGTGTGGAAATACATGGGGAGGTTGGACACCAGATGGGCAGGAGCATTTTGGACCAGCTGCAGAGGCTCCTGTGAAGAGGCAGCTGCAGTAGTAGTTCAGGCAGGACGTGACAAGCGCCAGGATAATCACCTGCAGCTCGTCCTAACCCTGGATGGACAGGTCTACCTGCATTAAATGCCACTTTTCTTGGCACAATGTGTGAATAAAAACCTGCATTTTTCTCTGCTGTTTACTCTGCGGCGTGATTGCACAGTGTGATATAAAATTGCATGCATCTTAAGCAGAAGTAACAGTATGTGTGCAGCTTCAAGCAGTGGTAAAAAAAATAGATGGGTGTGAACTACTGATGAGGGGGCTCACAAACATAAGCTCTGTCAGTACTGCGGAAGACAGCGGTTTCATTAACCTCAAAGTGAGAGATTACTGGTAGCCAGTGTTTCAAACAATAAACTTCCCTTACTGTGTGGTGTTTCTGCAGTGGTCTGTGCACTGCCTGTAACCTCATTTGATTTTCCTTTAAGCCTGATGGCTTGTTCATACACCCACAATGTGAAACACGAACAGTTGATGCCTAAACACTAAACAACTAAACTTAAGACTCGAAAATGTAAAATTAATGTTAATGTTGTTGTTTTTTTACAATTACAAAAAAAGTAGAATTTGTCAAAAAAATAAAATGCCTTAATTTTACATGGCAACATTTAATCATATAATCATTTAGCCGGCGGGTATATGGGCAGTTCCACCGCCCTGTCACTATTGTGCAGCCTGTGGCTCCAAATGACATCACAGGCCCAAGATGGCAGCGCTCGTATCCAAGATATATTTGCACAGTGGGTGGAAGTCGTAGCGACCAACAACGGCCTTTGTCATTGTCAGTAGTAGCTTAAACACCTATATTGTGTTGCACTAATGAATTGAGTAGGAGGTTGGTCCTCTATCAGTGTGCAAATCTATTGGTCAAAAACAAGGAAGTGATGGGGCAAAAGAAGGAGGCGGAGAGGGAGAAGAGGGATGAATGGAAGTCTATCTCATCATTTAGGTTTGAAGTATTTAATTGTATTCAGTTGTTGTCTTTTGTCACCACCTTGAGCCTCATCTCCCATCAGCCTCAGCTTTGTGTTTGTGTAATTAGCAAGTGTTAGCATGCTAACACACCAAATCAAGATTCCCAACGTGGTAAAGATGATCTGCTAAACATCAACACATGCTAGCATTGTCATTGTAAGCACGTTAGCATGCTGATGTTAGCATTCGGCTGTGAAGCCTCACAGAGCCCGCTAGCATGAGCCCGCTAGCTCTACTCGCACAGAAACTTAAGTAAAAAAAGAGGGACAAATCTCACTAAACTATCCTCTACCTTAGTAAACTGAGGTTCAATTCGAAGAGAATGAATAGGCACATAAAACGGACGTTCCCTTCTAAATATGAGGGTGTTATTCATGGCCAATTGACTGGTTTTGTCAATGTGAGTCATGCAAAACTTTCATGCTGTAAGTTAAATTTTCTGTATTCCTTGAGCAGTTGTAGAGCGGTGATAGATGACATGTTGTTGTTTCCAAGCATTCCTCAGACCACAGTGGCTGAAAAGATCTAGGGAGTTGTTTGCTGGAGGGATATATTGGAGATTTCCTTTTGTCTGTACAACTGATCATTGACTTGGTGAAAACATGAGGTGTAACGTTGACATGTTTGCTGACTTTTCATGTAAAAGGAGAACTGATACAGTGGCAGTAGATGCTGAGCAGTGAGTCATTAAAGAAACAGAACCAAGACATAACAACACACCCTTCACATCCTTTGGAAAAAGTCAAACACAAACCAGATGAGTTCAAAAGTGTCTTTTAATTTTTTTTTTCGGGCTGCTCATTAACTGTTGACATAAATCAAGTTTATTTACATAAAAATGAATCTCAGTGTTATTCCAATACTCGCAGATATTGATACATAGTTTAATACTACGGTGGCCGAGAGAGCTCAACGCAGTGCAACTTAAGGAGGCACATGCAAACAGACAAAACACTAGCAAACCAAGAAAAAATCTCCATCACTTTGACAACACATGCGCTGCAAGCAATCACAAGGCAACCAAATAGACAAACGCGCAACCGAAAGTCACAATACAGCACATTAGAGGAAAGCCCTGCAAATACAGAAAACGATAACGGAAGTGGTTCCAGAGGACTCTAAAGTGCTGATCGCAGCTTGTTGCTACAGTTAATGCAGTTGGTGGTGAAGGAATGTCCCACCCTACTCTGCCTCTGATTGGCTACTATTTGATTAAATTTAGACATGAGGAGTGACGATTGGTTAAGGTTTAGGATAATATCAAAGTAAACCAATCAGAGGCAGACTAAGGCGGGCCATTCCTTCGTCGTCATAGGGAGAGAAAAAAATATTGCAATGCATGAAGTAGTCACTTTGAGCTATAGCATATTAACATAAACATGAACAGTTAATACACAAGTCACAAAGTAGCAACAAGTGTAGCCAAAGATGCTATATTGAACAAAGATACACCAGTGGTATGAAATGTTACACACTTCTGGTCTCCTAAGTGGGCGTGGTCGCCTCTCCCGCCCATCCCCACTGGGCATTTTTAACACTAACACATTACTGGGGGCTATTGTTCGTCCCTGTCAAAAACAAATAAACACTTGATGAAGTCATAAATTTGATGTTCTGGCCTTATTTTGCTGCTCGTTTTTATCTGCTCGCTTAATATGCTCGCTACAGATCTCCCAGATCTCGCGAGGGTTCGTTTGCTGAGGCAGAGACAGGTCTCCAACAAAGTTCTTCTAATTCTCTCCTGATAGGTCTGACTGAAAAATGTTATTTATTAATATTTACTTTGTTGACTATGGAGCGTCATAATCTGTGCTCACGTTCACTTCCCCCAATAGGAATGAATAGATTCAGGACCTGCTGAACCCGTTGAATTGAATTGAAAAATAAAAGCTATGCTAGGACACACCGTCGTCTAAAATGATCATTAGCAAATGTAATCCTAATCTTTACTAATAGCCAAACAAATTAATGTAATCAAAGTTCTGGTGTTGCCGTACCGAGATGTCCAAGAGGGCGGACGTGATCACGCACACGCGACTCACAGTCCATGTTTAAGAATTCTAACATTTAAACAACGTAACTTTTTTTTTTTGGGCTGGATGGAGGAAGAGCTATTTTGATGGATGATGCATGGACCACAATATAAAAAAAACAAAACAAGAACCACTAAGGAACTGAAAGGAAAAACCACATGGCACCACCAAGAGGTTAAAAATGTGAACCTGCATTCTGCATTCTTTAATAACTACCCCTGGCTGTTCATAACACTGTAAGTCTTCATGATAGAGAACCAACTATCTATACAGTTGGGTTGAACAGACAGATGAACGCACGCATGCATCATAATCCGTTTTCATCAGCTAATTCTACAGCTAATCGCATTCGAAAGATGTCCTCCTCTGGGCTTTTTCACTGAACTATGAAGTAGATGCTGCTCATTCACCTCTTGGGCACATAGCATCAAAAGTCATGAAGCAACCAGCAGGGTAGTAAACCTCTAACTATTACAAATTATATACATGTTGGCATAAGCAACGAGGCGAGTTGTTGCAGTTGTTGCTCATCTAGACTGTTAAAATCTGCTAAATACTCCTCCCTCCAACTCTCCCTTCTCTACAGTCGTCTTCCTGCAACAACTCTCACGAGATTTCAGAGCGAGACTTCTCCTCAGACGAGACTTGTGCTTGCTAGCTCATGGGCAACTGTATTTCTGTGCTGCAGTACTTAAAGGATAGTTGAGGTGTAGTGTAAAACTTAAAGGTAGGAGGAAGGAGTTGTTCCCGAAGTGGAGTAGTGTGGAAATACATGGGGAGGTTGGACACCAGATGGGCAGGAGCATTTTGGACCAGCTGCAGAGGCTCCTGTGAAGAGGCAGCTGCAGTAGTAGTTCAGGCAGGACGTGACAAGCGCCAGGATAATCACCTGCAGCTCGTCCTAACCCTGGATGGACAGGTCTACCTGCATTAAATGCCACTTTTCTTGGCACAATGTGTGAATAAAAACCTGCATTTTTCTCTGCTGTTTACTCTGCGGCGTGATTGCACAGTGTGATATAAAATTGCATGCATCTTAAGCAGAAGTAACAGTATGTGTGCAGCTTCAAGCAGTGGTAAAAAAAATAGATGGGTGTGAACTACTGATGAGGGGGCTCACAAACATAAGCTCTGTCAGTACTGCGGAAGACAGCGGTTTCATTAACCTCAAAGTGAGAGATTACTGGTAGCCAGTGTTTCAAACAATAAACTTCCCTTACTGTGTGGTGTTTCTGCAGTGGTCTGTGCACTGCCTGTAACCTCATTTGATTTTCCTTTAAGCCTGATGGCTTGTTCATACACCCACAATGTGAAACACGAACAGTTGATGCCTAAACACTAAACAACTAAACTTAAGACTCGAAAATGTAAAATTAATGTTAATGTTGTTGTTTTTTTACAATTACAAAAAAAGTAGAATTTGTCAAAAAAATAAAATGCCTTAATTTTACATGGCAACATTTAATCATATAATCATTTAGCCGGCGGGTATATGGGCAGTTCCACCGCCCTGTCACTATTGTGCAGCCTGTGGCTCCAAATGACATCACAGGCCCAAGATGGCAGCGCTCGTATCCAAGATATATTTGCACAGTGGGTGGAAGTCGTAGCGACCAACAACGGCCTTTGTCATTGTCAGTAGTAGCTTAAACACCTATATTGTGTTGCACTAATGAATTGAGTAGGAGGTTGGTCCTCTATCAGTGTGCAAATCTATTGGTCAAAAACAAGGAAGTGATGGGGCAAAAGAAGGAGGCGGAGAGGGAGAAGAGGGATGAATGGAAGTCTATCTCATCATTTAGGTTTGAAGTATTTAATTGTATTCAGTTGTTGTCTTTTGTCACCACCTTGAGCCTCATCTCCCATCAGCCTCAGCTTTGTGTTTGTGTAATTAGCAAGTGTTAGCATGCTAACACACCAAATCAAGATTCCCAACGTGGTAAAGATGATCTGCTAAACATCAACACATGCTAGCATTGTCATTGTAAGCACGTTAGCATGCTGATGTTAGCATTCGGCTGTGAAGCCTCACAGAGCCCGCTAGCATGAGCCCGCTAGCTCTACTCGCACAGAAACTTAAGTAAAAAAAGAGGGACAAATCTCACTAAACTATCCTCTACCTTAGTAAACTGAGGTTCAATTCGAAGAGAATGAATAGGCACATAAAACGGACGTTCCCTTCTAAATATGAGGGTGTTATTCATGGCCAATTGACTGGTTTTGTCAATGTGAGTCATGCAAAACTTTCATGCTGTAAGTTAAATTTTCTGTATTCCTTGAGCAGTTGTAGAGCGGTGATAGATGACATGTTGTTGTTTCCAAGCATTCCTCAGACCACAGTGGCTGAAAAGATCTAGGGAGTTGTTTGCTGGAGGGATATATTGGAGATTTCCTTTTGTCTGTACAACTGATCATTGACTTGGTGAAAACATGAGGTGTAACGTTGACATGTTTGCTGACTTTTCATGTAAAAGGAGAACTGATACAGTGGCAGTAGATGCTGAGCAGTGAGTCATTAAAGAAACAGAACCAAGACATAACAACACACCCTTCACATCCTTTGGAAAAAGTCAAACACAAACCAGATGAGTTCAAAAGTGTCTTTTAATTTTTTTTTTCGGGCTGCTCATTAACTGTTGACATAAATCAAGTTTATTTACATAAAAATGAATCTCAGTGTTATTCCAATACTCGCAGATATTGATACATAGTTTAATACTACGGTGGCCGAGAGAGCTCAACGCAGTGCAACTTAAGGAGGCACATGCAAACAGACAAAACACTAGCAAACCAAGAAAAAATCTCCATCACTTTGACAACACATGCGCTGCAAGCAATCACAAGGCAACCAAATAGACAAACGCGCAACCGAAAGTCACAATACAGCACATTAGAGGAAAGCCCTGCAAATACAGAAAACGATAACGGAAGTGGTTCCAGAGGACTCTAAAGTGCTGATCGCAGCTTGTTGCTACAGTTAATGCAGTTGGTGGTGAAGGAATGTCCCACCCTACTCTGCCTCTGATTGGCTACTATTTGATTAAATTTAGACATGAGGAGTGACGATTGGTTAAGGTTTAGGATAATATCAAAGTAAACCAATCAGAGGCAGACTAAGGCGGGCCATTCCTTCGTCGTCATAGGGAGAGAAAAAAATATTGCAATGCATGAAGTAGTCACTTTGAGCTATAGCATATTAACATAAACATGAACAGTTAATACACAAGTCACAAAGTAGCAACAAGTGTAGCCAAAGATGCTATATTGAACAAAGATACACCAGTGGTATGAAATGTTACACACTTCTGGTCTCCTAAGTGGGCGTGGTCGCCTCTCCCGCCCATCCCCACTGGGCATTTTTAACACTAACACATTACTGGGGGCTATTGTTCGTCCCTGTCAAAAACAAATAAACACTTGATGAAGTCATAAATTTGATGTTCTGGCCTTATTTTGCTGCTCGTTTTTATCTGCTCGCTTAATATGCTCGCTACAGATCTCCCAGATCTCGCGAGGGTTCGTTTGCTGAGGCAGAGACAGGTCTCCAACAAAGTTCTTCTAATTCTCTCCTGATAGGTCTGACTGAAAAATGTTATTTATTAATATTTACTTTGTTGACTATGGAGCGTCATAATCTGTGCTCACGTTCACTTCCCCCAATAGGAATGAATAGATTCAGGACCTGCTGAACCCGTTGAATTGAATT
This sequence comes from Hollardia meadi, assembly GCA_037974645.1. Lineage (NCBI taxonomy): Eukaryota > Metazoa > Chordata > Actinopteri > Tetraodontiformes > Triacanthodidae > Hollardia > Hollardia meadi. The sequence goes on from JBBPCS010021914.1 coordinate 18,425, forward strand.
GAAAAATAAAAGCTATGCTAGGACACACCGTCGTCTAAAATGATCATTAGCAAATGTAATCCTAATCTTTACTAATAGCCAAACAAATTAATGTAATCAAAGTTCTGGTGTTGCCGTACCGAGATGTCCAAGAGGGCGGACGTGATCACGCACACGCGACTCACAGTCCATGTTTAAGAATTCTAACATTTAAACAACGTAACTTTTTTTTTTTGGGCTGGATGGAGGAAGAGCTATTTTGATGGATGATGCATGGACCACAATATAAAAAAAACAAAACAAGAACCACTAAGGAACTGAAAGGAAAAACCACATGGCACCACCAAGAGGTTAAAAATGTGAACCTGCATTCTGCATTCTTTAATAACTACCCCTGGCTGTTCATAACACTGTAAGTCTTCATGATAGAGAACCAACTATCTATACAGTTGGGTTGAACAGACAGATGAACGCACGCATGCATCATAATCCGTTTTCATCAGCTAATTCTACAGCTAATCGCATTCGAAAGATGTCCTCCTCTGGGCTTTTTCACTGAACTATGAAGTAGATGCTGCTCATTCACCTCTTGGGCACATAGCATCAAAAGTCATGAAGCAACCAGCAGGGTAGTAAACCTCTAACTATTACAAATTATATACATGTTGGCATAAGCAACGAGGCGAGTTGTTGCAGTTGTTGCTCATCTAGACTGTTAAAATCTGCTAAATACTCCTCCCTCCAACTCTCCCTTCTCTACAGTCGTCTTCCTGCAACAACTCTCACGAGATTTCAGAGCGAGACTTCTCCTCAGACGAGACTTGTGCTTGCGGCTAAACAAAGAGGATTTCACTCTAACAATCAGGACAATCGTAGGCTACTGTGTAAGGTCACTAAATGGTGACTGAATTTCATGTTGTTATTTACTGCAAAGAAATGGCTGATAATGATAATTAATACTTGTACTCAATTATTGTGGAATGTATATAATTACCAGGTAAGTGTGTGAGGGTTTCAGTGTTTAGTGTTGCTTTCCTGTGTTATGGTTTTGAGTTTGTAGTTTATATTTGTTGCTTCCTCTGTTTTCGTGTGAGTTTCTAGTTTATTTCCTGTTTTATTTTGTAGTCCTTTCCTCTTGTATCTTGTCCTGCTTTACACTTCCTCCCGTTGTTCTTTTCCCTCCACACTGATTGTCGGCCCCGCCCTCATTGGTTTCACCTGCTCCTTGTTAACCTGCCCTTTAAAGTCTGTGAGTTTCCTTTTTGTCCTTGTCAGTTCATTGTGTGTGTGTGCGCGCGCGTTACCATGTGTACCTCCGTTCCTGCCTGTCTCTCTTGTGCTCGTCGTTTGTTTTTGCCTCTATGTTTTTGATTTTGAATTTTTACCCTTGCCCATGTTTTGGATTTGTTTGCCTGTTGTTGCACTGTTATTGGTTTGGACCCTCGCCCGCCTAAGACTTGAGTTTATCTTTTGATAATTTAATAAATCAGTTAATTTAACAAGTTCCGTCTCAAGCGTCTGCGCCTGGGTCCAACCCCCTCGTGTTCCTGGCACTCCCGTAACAAAGTGCACTGAAATCTGTTGAAACTAAGGTGATTGTAGCACACATAAACCCACGAAGATGGGCTTTATCAATCATACTCACATTTTACTGACAACCAACAAGCCCTCGCCTGACTTTGAGACTGCAGCTCTTTGCCATGGAGCATTTTTGAGTGACATTGGAAAGTATTTGTTCTGTCCTCATCTTGCAGCCAAGAGTAACAGAATCTCCCTCAGTCACGGGATGGACCGGGCTCACCGGGATGATGCCAGCTGTAAAACCAAAAGACTGTGTGTGTGTATGTGCACAATGAATTGTGTGTCACAGGCCAGTGTAATTCTAAAATATTTAACGTTAAATCCCGAAATGGAACGTTCAAAAGATGCAAGAAGAAATGTAATGGAGAACCTGCGATGTGCAGTGATGTCGCTGAACTCTCCTTACTGTTAGACACTGATTTCTGGTTTGCTCCTTTCAGTCTGCCCTCATATCAGTAGCCTCCATTGTCTGATTGAGAAGCAGAACTGATCCTGTATTCATTTTGGGATAGACATTTATATAAGCTGGTTGTTGTCCATTCATACTCCCACTCTGTGTCTCCTTGGCCCTGTTTGACGTGAACAAAGTGCGCCCAATCCTCACATGCAGCGCTGGTACTCTGCTTCACCACAAACACAGACACCAGAGCAGAAAGAGAAACAGAGAACTGTGGAGAAAAGAAGTTACGCTGACCACATATATTGATATATTTAGACTTCCTGCCCAGCCATTTGCACAAGAATTGTTGGACATTTTTGCGTTATATGATAACTATTTTAGTGGTATGTTCTGTGATTATAAAATAGAAATAGTGGAAATATTCTGTGAGCCAAATTTACAGCTTATATACAGTTCTTTCTGTCAAAGAACATCTTCGTGCAACGTTTTAAGATAGTGGCGCGGTTTGATTAATTTAATATCTACCTGTGAGCCAGCACCAGAGTGTGAAAAATGTGTATGTGTTGACATACATTTAATATCACATTCACTATGGAGCATGTTGGAGGCACACACAGGACGCTCCATTGGAACAAAGATATTGCATACACACATATACATATATGTACAGACATACATTACATTACATTCATTTAACTGACACTTCCTCCAAAGCAACTTCCAATAAGCGCACCAATCACAACAGTGGTGCAAAACATGTATATTATAAAGCTTCCGTACTTGATTCTTTAAGTCCTCAAAAACGAGCGGTTCCATCCAGTGATGTCATTTGGATCCAGAGTCTGCAAAGAAGCGATCGGGCGGTGGGGCCGCGGTATCGAGTTCCCCGCTCAGCTGTCAATCATGACATTTCACCTCCTTTTTTATAGCATCAAATAATTAATCAAAACCAAACTGATCAGGAAAATGAACACTTGAACAAACATCAGCGTGATAAGAACTACCGAAAACCACAGAAGCCATATTTAATATGTGAGGTGCACCTTGAGTTTTTGGCTTGACCCATGTCCTATCTGATGATGCTGAGGGCAGGATTTATGTCATGTACTGCAGCCCACCACCAGGGGGCGATCAAGATGTTTGGGCTCCACTTTTGGGGAGCTCTCATGTTCATTCATCTTTACACACAGTCAGTGATTGGAACCAAATGACACAACATGGCATTTTACTTTATAAAATAAACCAATACAATGACTGATCCTCATATGCACATTATGTCATCACTGCATTATTACCACAAGCTGTTCCTAATTTAACTTCAGAATAAACAGTCTCATCCACTTCTGCAGGACTTGATTTCCCTACAAACGGAGAGATGGTTGTTTTAATGTTTTCCAGTAATACCCCAGTTTACAATGGCAAGGTACTGATGTGTGTATACTGTGTAGAAAACATGTTGCAGGTTACGATATTACAGTCAGAGTAGCATATACAGCTACAACAGCTATAGGTGGATGTAGGCATAAGACAAGATGTATATGGGCCACCTATTAATAATCTCCAACAGCATGAGTAGTAATCTGAGAAGCAGCACACTGTTTATGAAACGGTCAAATCCTACACGTACAGTGTAGAAGAGCGCAAAGGCTCTTATTGGAGGTCCTAAAAATTAGACTGTAGCAGAAAGCACAGCTCCCGACTTATATTATAGTTATATTTAGTACAAAATTGGGTGTACTTGACTTTACCTGCAGCTGATCCTATCTTCACATTTGAGTAAACAGCAATCTCTTCTGCTTCATTATCCTTCCCTGTTAGAAGGATCAGATGAATTTATTCCCTTTATTAAGGCACTGCAAAAACTTCTAAAATACATCATGCAATCCTCACCACATAAAGAGAAGTACTTACCCGTCTTAGCAACGTTCTTAAGCTCAATCAAAGAATATGTGACGTCATTAGGTTCATCTGAAATATAGATGGGGTTTTTTTTTAACTTAAGGGCCTGTTAATCACTTTCATAATCATTCTATTCCAGTGTTTGAACTGCTCCTTGTGAAACAAAAAGTATGTACATACCATTTCTGGCTTCTTCGGGGGTTTTGATTGATTCATTGAGAAGAACAACATCTACAGAGCAAAATCAAGCCAAAGGTCATGTTAAAAAAGTTTAATTCCATTATATGAATTGTATAGTCTAGATCAGCGTTTCTCAACCTTTTTTACAGTCACGGCACCCTATAAAAATGTTCAAAATATCAAGTCACCCCAGTCTAAAATGTTAAAAAAAACAACGCTCTACATTCCTCTGATGACGAACACACGTGCACAAATGATTGTTATGAAAGAGACAGGCTGAGATATAGACGGAGGTAAATGGGAAACATTTTCATAACTTGATAAGTTGCAGCTATAGTTTTTTTTTTTTTTAAGGGGGGGGGATTTCTAATGCATATTATTATGTCTGCAATGTCAGAATAATTTTCTGACGGCACCCCTGACAAAGCCAGATGGCACCCAAGGGTATATGGTTTTGATTTGCTAACTGTTCTATGCTGCTTTTTATTATTAAAGTACATGTAATTACATCAGAGTACACCTGTGATTTTGACTAATTAGAGTGTAATCGATCTCATATCGGAAGTAAATATCTCACCTTTTGACCTTGTATAGCAAAACAGAAACAGCAGCAGGAGAATAATCAATAAAGCTCCACAAGCCAGTCCAACAATCAACAGCACAGGAAATGGAGAGCTTTGAGGCTTGGACACTGTTATAAATAAATAATCTATGTTAATGTTTATCTATAAACTTTTAACAGAGGCTGCTTTAGAAAAAGAGGAAATCAAAGGCTCATGAAGAGAGCAAAGAAGGTACATGGGAAAATATATAACAACCTACATGTGCAGTCAAATGCACACATAACATCGACAGCATATACACACAAATACAAACAACAGTTAGGCATAGATAATGAAAAAACTCTCACACAAAAAGTCAACTAAAATCAGCTGAAACTAAGACAAATTACGTTTCTTTGTCAGACTGTAACAGAGCTTACCAGGAAATGTTGAAAAAAAACCAAACAGTTTTAATCATACTCACATTTTACTGACATCCAACTCTCTGGTGAAGTCCAGCTCTGGCGACTTCGTCGTGAATCTCTTCCTTCACATTTATAAAAGCCTTCATCTGACTTTGACGCTGCGGGGATAAAAAGCTCCCTTCTGGTGTCATTTTGGACGAGTTTACCATTTTTGTAGAAATCCACACTAATAGAAAGAACACGTTCCCTCGCGAACTTGCAAACAAGTGTAACGGAGTCCCCCTCAGCCACAGGACGGACAGGGCTCACCATGATGATGTCACTGTCTGTGAAAAGATTAAGCAATATATGAAGTTTTGATTTGAGATCAGCTGGTGCAAGTTGAGCAAGAGGACGAAGAATCACAAGAACAGAAGAATTTGTTTATTTTACAGGTGCATACAGTAGCTGAACAAATACCTGATACTTGTGTGTGTAAAACATTCTTATTATTCTTATTCCCAGTTGAAATGCAGCACGAGGCTTGATTACGAAGCTTCTAAAAGGGATACAATGGCACTGGAGCCCTCGCTGGAAAGGCACAATGGCTATCTTCTGGGGAAAATAGTCTCTCACATGTAGTCTTCCAGAGATATTTAAGGATAATAAATGTCAGATACAATATCGTCAACCCCAGAGTTAACTTCTGTAGGCCGAGTGTCCAGTATGTCAGATTTTCCTCATCAGTCCTGTGAAACGCTTGCTGCTGAGACAGACTCTTCTTTAAAAAAAAAAAGTAAAAATCCTTTATTCACATGGCAACTTCATGAGGTAAAATGTTTAAAACATGGATAATGCATGTTTAAAAAAAAAAAAAACAAGCTTGGTATCAACCCACGCCCTAAATAGGAAACTGTGTGCTGAGGTTTGCACCCTGAAGGAGGCAGTTTGAGCCGCTACGCGTTGGTTGTTACCAAGCTTGTTTTTTAACATGCATGTTTGTTTGTTTTTTACAATTTCTTCATGATTTTGTCATGTGAATAAAGGCTTTTTACATTTTTGTCCCCAGACAAGTGCCTTGGGTCCTTTTTTCTTTTTTTGAAATCTCCCTCACCCTTCTTCGCACTTCTGAGCACAAAATTTTACATTGGAGTACTGAAATTAGTCCGATACAAAAGGTTGTGTGATTAAGACTCACGGTATCCAGTGATGTTGACTGCATTGCTGAATTGTCCTACTATAGACTCACACCAATACACTCCATCAATATGTGACCTATGGATGCTGCATGTGGATCCATTCATTGTCCCCCAGTAAAGACAGCGAGTCAGGAAACCGGATTTAGAGAATATGCTCACTCTCCACTCGGTAGAGTTTCCCTCACAGCTCAGTGACACCGACTCTTTGATGAAGTGCTGCACCCTGTCAGGACTCACTGTGAGAGACGCTGCTGGGTGAACATCTGTGAAACAACACGGCACAGGTTGATGCGATACACGTTTGCAAACTTAAAAGGGTTCATATGTTGCATTGCTGCCATCTGGGTGCATAACTTCCACTTGAATCCCCCCCCCCCCCAAAAAAAAGATGACAGGAA
>JBBPCS010021982.1:7831-24991 GCA_037974645.1 Hollardia meadi
CCGCGCCCCCCCCCCCCCCCCCCGACAGACAGCACACTGGGTCATTCATGACGGTTACAGTGGCCAAGTATCACACTGAATTATATGAAGCTAAGCTAATATGAGCTACTATAGGGAAATTCTATGTTTTGTTTTATAAAAGCCAAAACGTATATCAAGTAGTGTGCTTTAGAAATATGTGTATAAATAGCAATTTAACTACAAAATAAACGTTTTGGTTTTTTTTAATTGTTTGCAGTTAACTAAGCAAAAATGTAAAAAATAAAAATACAATTACTTAATATGTTTTAACAACAGGAGTCCCAGGCTAGTTGCAACAAAACCAGGTGTGTCCATCTTATGCACTGTCATTATGCCATGTTGTGTGAAACATGGCCACATTTAAATGTATTTGTGAGCATATGTGTTGTATCTCCCTTGGCAATGTCATCAGGGTTTGCTGGAAGTGGACTTTCTTCTTTCCCAGAACATCTGTGGTATGAACTCAGGACATGGAATTTGAAAGCATTTACATAGTACAAAGAAACAAATGGAAGACACTATTGAGTTGTATTATAAGAAAGTAGGAAGAGTTCTTGGAGACACATACTAGGGACTAAAAGTCCTTTGCTTCTTCAAAACCCATCTCTTGGAAGTCCTTCAACTTTGTGTGCAAATTATTTCTGTGTAAAATCACACAGTACGCCATACTGTGTATGAACGTCAGTGAGTTCATTCTGAGTGCTACTTCATCCGGATGATTCAGATTCACATTTTTTTTTTTTTTTTACATTCTTCAGGAACGAAAATCTATATTTGCTGAAGTCACGTCTGTCTGACTAACAGTGAGCGCACACTGGATGGGGACTCAGATGGGTTCCAGCTTTGGCCTGTGTGTCTGGCCAGGAAGTTAGTGAGGAAACTCCACACTGTCATCTGGTATCCAGCAAAGTTTCTGTTCTCTGTTCAGACTTCTCCTTTTGGCAGCATCGTGAGCTTAGATAAACAAAGATAACACATTTGAGCCACGACACTTACAGCATAGAACAGGTGATTAAAAGGAGTGGGGTTGTATGTGTGTGTGAGTGCCACAAAAGGTTGCAGGGATGCAGCCAGGCAGACGTTCCTGGAGTTGCCTGGCAACCCTCTCTAACCATAAAGAGGGGGAAGTGTGGTGCTTGTTATGACATCTTACTGCAGGGACGAGTCTGAGGAGAAAGAATAAAATAATCCATTCCCACAACCTGTTCTCATTATAGTATCTGGGAAAACGAAATTCAAAGAAAGGATGGATTAAAGAGGGCTAGGATTGTGGCTACTATTCAAACACTATTAACTCTCTTCCACAAACCTGCCACTGGGGTAAAGAAAACATCTCAGAATGATGCATGCACTCAAACGTCTTATAGATTTAGCTTTATATAAACTTGACACTTGGTTTTATAGATTCACAATGATCAATCATTTCCTCATGTTTTCTTTTCTAGAGGTCAGCACCAACTGTGCACTGCAGGGTGGCATGCAGTGAAGCCATGAGAACCTGCGGTGAACCTGCGGTGAGGCTTGGTGGGGGGATTCTTCTCTCCGATTTCTCTCTCTCCTGCCTGGGGAGCCTGGAGCCTGGGATAAGCACAGCCCTTGGGTGCCTAAGATAGATCTTCTGACAGTGTGGAAGTATCGATAATGTAGGTTGGGTCTGTTCCTTCTGCTGCAGCGATGCTACCGAAAACAAGTTTTGGGTCATCTTTGCTAAGTCACACAACAAAAAAAGTTGCTAGCTTGCACACACATTAACTGGTCAGAAATTTAACATGAAGGGATGCTGACCAGTTTCTCCTCTGAGTAGGCCTATAGCCTCAATAACTGCAATAGCGATGATACATGTTTTATTGTTCATTAACTAGTTGGGTGTGTTTTAATGCCTCAGTGCTCATCTTTGATTGTTAAAACACGTTCTCTTACCACAAGGCTATCATGAGCTTTTGTGGAAAAATATAAAGCCACACTATCAATCTTTTATATCAACATTGGTTCAAATTACTATGTAATGTGAAATGTGTCGCTTGTTGGGCCAAACCCATGGAGAATTTTCACCCATCTCTGCAGTGTTCGGAGCATTTTAGCTTCTCTAAGCTCGTTGTTTTGGTTACAAATTTCCTGTTTTGGTTGAGTCTTATGAACCTTCTTTCCAGCTGTTTTAAAAGCTCTGATACGCCTGGTGGCAAACTACTAGCCATGCACCAAACAGCAGACAGAAAAAAAGGTTAGCATGCATTTAGCAGCTTTGGAGCCACCACATTCCCCTCAGGAGCAAAACAGAGATTAAAGGAGAGTCAGTATTAGACTTAATTTACCAAGTGGAGACATGAATGCTAATGTTGCAATGTCTGCTGGATGTTTAAATATAGGTAAGAGCTGGCTAACATGTGCATCACATAAGCTTTATAATGTGATATGTAAATGATGTGTTTACAGCCTTTTTCACGGTCCCCCAAGTAGCCAAAAAAAATAATTACTACTGCGTAAATGAACTACAATGCATGAGGCCAGTTGGAGATTAAGTTACAAAAAGTAAATGGCAAGACAACAGTGTAAAAAGTACCAGAGAGTGGAATTTCTCTTTTCTACAGCTACAGCGTAACATGAGTTCTAAAGAAGCGTTGTGATTTGTGAATATATACATGAGCATACACAGAAACTGATCCGTGCAGAACATTTCAATATAATATTATACTGTATGTGCGGACGGATGGCATGAAACAGATTATACGTGTGGCTGAGGAGTGAAAAGTAAAAAAAGGGAAAATAATAAAATAATAAAAACGAAACTAGACTGTACATGTATTATACATGTCACTCTGTACACATTCATTCTGTATTCAGTCAGTATGTGCACCCAGACATCTTGATGGCATACTAATTTCCTACGTTGACACAACCCTAGCTGTGATCTCTGTCTGAGCTCTAACTTTTTTGCCAGGGGCCACAAACAAAGACACGTAAATCAGAGCTTGAGAGTATGAGAGAAGGTTAGGAGAAATGAAAGAGATCAAATAATTATTGGACAGCGAAGGAGTGATGCTGTGAATGCAGAAATGAGTCGCAGTGCATTAAAAAAACAACATCGTAGAAGCAGTCATGGCGGGAAGCATGGGGAGGTCAAATGAGCAAGGCAGGGGAGAGATATGGATAAGGATTGAGACTGAGAAATGTAGTAATGGCTGTGGGCAGTATTTAAATGAGTCTGTGGCGGTCCAGTGCACAGATTGACTGTGAATTATTACCACTGTATGCTCACTGGAGATGCTTGCCTTCTAGGCCGAGGGGCATTCAGTAGTAGGCTACACAGAGACAGAAACAAAGAAAGGAGGGCAGAGAATTAGGAGACCCTGAACAATTTAAATACACCATGTTAAATTATATATTAACTGTTTTCTCTAAGGTAATGTATTATGTGGCATTTTGTTAACCTCATGGTGGACGTTCTCTAGTCAGTTCAAGTCAAATTTAGCAGCACAACATCATGTAGTGTCTCAGTGGGCTTCACTGGTTCACTACAGTGATGCTTCCCGACCCAGCCAGTACTTTTAACAGAGATTTTTTTTTTTTTTAAATCAAAACAAACTTGAACAAAGAATTCTTGAGAGAAGAAGTCCAAAAAGAGATATGGCTAGATGTGCAGGAGCTGCAAATGAAGAAAATGCACTTGAACCTAAATAGAGAATTGTAACAGTTTTACTAAATACACAAATTGTCTAATTCTAATGAAAATGCAAAACATATGATTATCCAACATTGTTTAATTTTTGCAGTGTTGCTTTTCATCTTGAGTCACCCTGCCTCTCTGTTTCCCTCCCTTCTGTTCTCAGTCTTTGGTTTCGTAACCTTCCGTGTGTGTGTGTGTGTGTGTGTGTGTGTGTGTGCGTGCGTGCGTGCGTGCTTGCGTGCGTGCGTGCGTGTGTGTGTGGAAAGAGAGCTTAGATTTCTAGCAGAGCACATCAGTGGGCAGGCCGTGGGCAGAAGCAGGGCACTGAGCCACTGAGTCCCAAACCCATCACCTATACTCCTGCCCTAAGCTCGTGATACTATAATATATACTGTATACTTGGAAATTCAAAACAGCACACATCTGTGTGTCTGATTTTGCTTGTTAATATCCACAAAGTGCGATATGCATAATTATGGATTATGCATGCTTTTATATGCAGGCACATTGACAAGCTACTGTACTGCATCTATTATGAAATAAAACACTCGTTAATTATAAGGACTGTATATTCTTTTTAGCCATTTTCTTGTCCAACTTGATTTAAAATGTCAATAATAGTCTGTATATAATTAAATCCTGGTTGGCCTCTTTAACCATTATGCCACCCTGCCATCCTAATAAAACATTGTAGCTTTTATTCTTGCTGGGGAGTAAACAGCTGCTGAGGAAGCTTTGTCTATTCCCACCTGGATATTCTGTTGGCTCTCTGGCTGCTATCAGCTCAAGGAAACTCCATAAAACAGTCCTGGCATCAAGTCAGCATGGCCTCCCTGCAAAAGCGCTTAGTTACATGTACATGTGATTTTTTTTTTTCTTGTCTGCACGTGCACTCTGTTTCTGCTTATATCAACTGTATGTTTAAATCTATACTGTTACATCTCTGTCTCTCATGCCCTATCTGTCTCTCCCCATGAGTTTTCCTTCCTCCACTTATTGATTCTGATGGCACTAACACAGTGTTTAAGGGAGTGTTTCTTCATGCTGAGGCAGGCGTGTGTTTGTGTGCGCGTGTTTTCCCCTATGCGTGTGGAGCCCTCTCTGTCCCTGCTTAGGCGAGATACTTGTCGCTTGTTGACACTAATCTGTACCAATCTCTTTGAGCTGTCTTGTTGTACTAAACTACCATGAGTGGTTCAAATACATGGCTGGAAAATCTGCTTTTTAAGCTATTAATACCATTTAATATCATATGCCATACTGTATATATATTTGTACACGTGCAAAATATTTCAAAACCAATGTCAAGCATTTGGCAGTGGATTTGACTGGAATTATTGATATCTAACTGTTAACATTTAGTTTTCACTGTTAAAATACATCTTTCACAGAAAAATGGCAACCATGGATCCAACCCACCCCCCAACCTGCCTCATGTATGATGAAGCCTTAACTCTCTCCAGAGAATTACTGGAGAATTCATAATTTTCCAGCTTTCTTCTCCTCCAAGGTGCTTTTACCATAAAACCACCCTGGTAATATATGCACCCAGCACAGAGATCAAAGATACATGGATCGTATTTTGGTGTGTGCATTCATACATGTATGTGTGCTGCTAACAGGCATGTATGCATATCTTCAAAAGTACTGTGACTAGGCCCCAGGCAAGAAGGCAAGGAATACGGGTTTTGATGTCAGATGCCTCCACACTATGTGCCACCTTCATGCAAGCACATTATGCAGCCCCAGCATGAAGGTGAATCACCAAATGTGATGCCTCAAAACCCTGACAGTTTGTGCCTGCTGACCTTATGTAAATACAACTCTGCTTAGCATGTTGCAAGTCCTGCGAACACACCACTAGAGATCTCAGTGCTAAAAAACATAGGTAGAATGAATGGCTTCATCACATACAGTGTACAGGTGTATTTAAAAAAAATTGTTTGACATTTTGGAAAATAACCTTATTCACTTCCATGCGAGAGTGTAGGAGAGTTAGATAAGATCAAACGCCACTCCCATTTCTGTACAGTAAGTAGGAAGTTACTGCCAGCAGCTGGTTAGCTTAGATTAGCATAAAGACTGGAAACTTTGCTCTGTGCAAAGGTAAAATCTGCTTACCAGTGCCTCTAAAACTTAGTAATTATTTAACTTAATATATCAATATTTCCTTTGTTTGATCTGTTCAAAAAACCAAAGCGTAAAACTCCAATTTGTGGTTTTATGTTCGGTCATTTGCAGTACTATTTCTTGTCATCATTATCAGCAAAGACTCCAGGAAGTTATTGCTCCTGGCCAAGAACTAGTCTGGCACAGATCCCCTCCCCTGCAATGGTATATATCCTTTTTATTAAGTAGGACTCTCTCAGTAGCCAATAGCCATGGGTGATGCTTCAGTTTCAGTGGCTCTTCTCACCTGTGGTGTTCCCCAAGGTTCCACACTTGGCCCTGTGTTGTTTTGTACATGCATGCTAAAACTGGGTCATATCATAAGCAAACAAACCAAAAAAACAGTACCATTGTTCTGCCCATGAAACACAGTTTAGCTTTCTTTTGAAAAAGCTAATGTTGCTTGGTCATGTTTCTATGAATTAAGGAGCATCTCAAAGACCAGATCATTTCTCTCATCACCTGATCTTGAGATTACTGTAATTGATTTTATTCAGGCTTGAGCCAAAAAGCTCAGTGCTTTTTAGAACTGATTTTAAGGTTTAACTGATCACCTTTAAAGTACTTCATGCTTTAGCTCACAGCTACATTTCTGAATTGCTGCTCCCTTTTGTGCCAGGGCCAACCTCAGATCCCTAGCCAGGCCTCTGCTGGCTGTTCCTGAGTCCCAGCTCAAGACCAGCGGGCTTTTGCAGTCAAGTCCCCTCAGCTCTGGAACAACCTGGCCGACGATCTGAGGCTTGCAGAATCAGTGACATCTTTTAAATCACTTCCCAAAGCATATCTCTTTAAAAAAAAAGCCTTTAATTAATTTTAGCACACTGTCTTATTGCCAACATGTCTTGTTTTATTATCAATATTCATTTTTATTGTTGTTTACTCGCCTCTGTCCTGATATGTTTTAATCCTGTTTCAATTTTGCAAAGCACTATGTAATTCTGCTTTGAAAAGCGCTGTAAAAATAAAGTTTATATTTATTATTATTATTATTATTATAAAACTGAAACTGCATTTTAGCTTCCTATGATCTGATCTGAGAAGATAACTTGGCAGTTCTATGCTGAAATGTGTGCCCAGACTCTGAAAGGAAAGATGAAACTTCCAGACAGGATGCTGGATTAATAATCAGCGTGTTTGACGTGCAGGTCCTCATTACGGGTTGTTGAGATTTGGAAGTCGTGTACATTGGTCCCTCTGTGAGCCCCTGTGACCTACAGTTACCAATAGCACCCCTCTCTGCGTAGGTAAACCAGATTAGACACTCTTAAAAGTGTTGGTCAGTAGCTGTTGTTACCTTCAGACAGAGCCAGGCTAGCTGTTTCCCCCTCATTCCACTTTTTATAACTGTCTAATGGATGCCTGTTGTCTTATATCTAACAGACAAAAATAAGTGTGGCATCAGTCTTCTCATCTAACTCTCAGCAAGAAAGAAAATAAGTGTATTTCCCAAAATGCTGAACTATTTCTTCAACACATTGTTTAATATATTATCCATTGACTGGGGACAAAGTTGTCCTTGTTTGCAGTTTATTAGTCATATTAAGGTGCATCGTACAATTTCCTGGCACTGCACTGCGCTGCAGTTTTATTGATTTGGTCTTTATTTTGGAGTGCTATATGTAATTTCCAGTTAATAATAGAGTGGGCTGAGCGTTCGGTGAATAATTGCAGCAATCATGGCAGGCTGCTGTTCTGAAACAGAGCAGACTGATGGAAGAAACCGAGTCAAAGGGCTTTTAAAGGTTATGTCATCGTTTGTGACAGTCGGAGGAGAAAAGAATATCCACTGGGACTGGGCTCTGTCTGTCAGGCCAGAGATGAGGTAGGGAGATAGAGGGACATAGAGAAAGGGAACACCAATGAGTTTGAGTGAAATAAGAAGGTCTCATAAAGGCGAGGATTGCAACGATAAAAGAACTCAAATTGTTGCTTTTTATCTCCTGGATTAAAGGTTGGACTGTCATCCACAGGTGTAGCCGTGTCATTTTATTTAAAGGGTTTTTATTTCCCTCCAGGGCACAAGAAGCAGTGTTTGTTTGTTTTTTAATCAAAACAACACCAAAGCACAGAAATGAACTGAAGCCCTGCTAACCTAAGAAAAGGCATGTTGGACACAATCTATTTACTCCCCCCTCAAAGTGATGTGAGAACAGTCTGTTTAGATTGGACATACACTACCTGAAGTGATAAATCATAATCATGGGAACACTGTATCAATTCAATTCGATTCAAACTTTATTCCAGACTCAAAAAGGTCCATAGTAAAATGAAGAGAAGAAAAATAACAAAAAACAAAAAAAACAGTCTACAACAATACAACATTCAATTTTTTTTTAAAAAGTTGTTTTCTCAGCCTGGATGAGTACCGAGAGCAGCTCTTCCTAGGGCTGTTAATGCCTCTATGATGCTGTTCTCAGACTCATCCAATCGACACATGAAATGCACATCAGACATGTAGGAATACCAGAAAACCAGAATTGTTCCCTCTGTACATTTTTCCAGGTGCCTGTCTCATACATCAGTTAATCCACCATGAAATGGTCATCTCCTGTGCCTATATCCTTGCCTTGTTGCTGCATCTCAAATATTCACCATAAAAAGCCATCGGTGCATGCATCTGGTTGCATATAAGACACCTGACAGTCAAGGCTTTGGGGCAGCAGATAAAACCGTGAGGGCAGACGAGCCTGACTCTGAAGCACGGGCAGGCCTGATATCCAGCTGCCCTGACATTTGGAAGAGAAGGCCTTTTGATGTGGGAGGCAGAATGGAGCTGTGTTTGTTTTTACAGTCTCTCTGCCAGTGCAAATCTGTCCAGAGCTGTCTTTCTCTCTCCGCCTCTCACACTGCATGTCTGTCTTTGTTTCCGTCACTTTCATAATTTCGCTCCTCTCTCTCTTTTTCCTCTTTCGCTCTCGGCCTGCCGCTATCCCGTGTTTATATTTGTGATGTTTCTGTATGCTTGAAATAGTCCTTGTGTGTGAGTGTTGGTTGCGGATATCTCCGTATTGCACTCCTCTCTGTGAGTGAGTGGAGCAGGAATTCAAAGAGACCCCCCCACCCCCCCTTCCTTACCTCACTGTCAGAGGGTTATCAGAGTAAAGCCTGGTGTGTCTCCCACCGTGCTGGAGGCACAGATTTTCCCTCCACTGGCTTTTATCTTTGCCTTAATGTAACCACACTAAAAGCACAAAATTGTTTACTTGCAGAGGTTTCATTCACTTTCTACCCCCATTTCTCCTACTTGTGACCCCTAACCACCACCTTGAATCACCCTTGTGTCCTTTCAGGAACATTTGATGCTCAAAGTGTTGCGCGAGAACACACACACATACGCAGCAAAAACCTTCCTGTGTTAATGAATGTTGATTTTTCAGTGACAATTATTTGGTATTGATGCGTGTTGATTGGAGTGTTGTTTGCTCACAGCTCTGGGTTGAGTGTTTGAATATGATCAAGAAAGTGTTCACTTGACTCTGTGGTGCAGACCCCGTCAATATAGTGCTGAATTTGCAATGATTATTGTAATTTAAAAAAAGCTGTGTGCAATTCACAAATTCATGATTTCCATTCTCATTATGTCGATCTATTGTTTATGGCTGTGCAGCACAAAGACCTGTAAATGATATATGTATATAACATGTGGCACAGTATTTCCCAATACGAGCTTCCCAAGGAAGAACATCCAGGCAGTTTCATATCCTGCTGTGATTTGTAATTCTGTGGACTTATCTGTCCAGATCAGTCTTTCCTGCTTCTGGTTTTGCTGACAGGCCAAAGCCACTCTATACTTCTCAAACACACACACACATGCACACCCGCACACACAACAAGAATAGCTAAAAGTATAGCCTTTACTAGTATAGTGTCTTTCTCACCAGTTTGAAGCATTGATGCTAATGAAAATACAACAAATCCTTCTATAGTCACTGCCAACTTAGAGTATTTGTCAAACTACATGGATTTAGATGATTTTCTTTCTTTAGCAGCTGACTTAGAAGCTCCGGAGGCTGTCAGTCCTTGCCACGATCATATGAGCTTAATAATGAGTAAGATAATCATATAATGTCGGAAATCCCAGATCTTAATCACACCGAAATTTAATTAACTGATCCGCTGACCTTGGGTTATCTGTCCACCAAATTTCATTTAAATAAAATCAAGAACAACAATGTAAGATAAGTAAATTTGTTAGGTAAAAAAAAAAAAGTAAAATTCAAATAGTAATTTTACCAGCCGAGAGATTGTTTTTTCAGAATAATAATAATGCAAACCTTCACACATAAAGCACACATTTTCTCACATAGCTTTTCACATAGCATACCTCATGTGTTCACTGTGATCACGTATAATCTCTAAAATGTAAGTAGAGCAATATGGAAATTCATATTTTCCTTGGGTATTAACTCATTATCATCAGCAGCAGCCATGTTTTTTTGTTTTTTTTACCACAGATAACCTGCTGACTTTCAACAAAATCGAAGCATTAGCATTACAGTATGTAATTCACAGAAGTCACAGGGTACAGTTAAATATGTCAGCATGTTTTTATGTTATTAGTCCATGTAAACATGCAGCCATGATAATCACACCCCTCGTGGCATTTTTATGCCCCGAGGGCCTCGTGTCTCAGGAAAGCAGAAATTATGAGCTCACCCGCGAGTGAATTTTACACACCACCTCTTTATGCGGATTACAGGATGTAGGTGGGGAGGTTACACTCATCGCAGCACAGACTGCTCCTCACACCAACACCCACACACCAACAGGCTGGTAGAACAGCTAAACACCAACCAGAAAAGAGCAAACAGCACTTAGCTGAGAGCTGGTCAGGCTATTGCCAGTCTCTGGTTTTGCAGATATGAGTAAGACATGTGACTAAGCATAGAAACAAAAGAGCATGTTTGTGCACTGCTAAACTTGTAATGACTTTATATTATTTAATCCAATGATGAATGTAAATATTTGATTTAAATCACAGTCAGAATAAGTGAATCAAATCAGGAACCGTGTGTTCAGCTTCGATGTTCACTCTATTTTTTTAGCTGAACTTTTCTCTCAATATTCTATCCTTTATCTAGTTTCTTTTCTGATGAGTTTTCTGTCATATACTTTTGGTTCTGTTTATGAGCTACTGTTTGGCTACTGTTTTGCTTGTGCTAAATATCCAGTTCTACTTCTGTATTCCTGATAATCCACTTTTACTTCATTTCTTGTGCAGTAGATCATTTTTCATGGGAAAGCATTGATTGCTATTGCTGAATCAACAATATAAAATAGGATGTTCAATCATTGCTGTAACTGACCGTTTGCTGAGCCTCTTACTATTCCTTTGCCTCTCAAACTTATGTAATACAGTGAAAAATGTGGCAGATATGTACAACTTGCAATTTTTCATAATTTTTTGAAACACCCCTTGATTTCAGACGGTGGTCGACAAAAACTGCTTCTAATTTGTAGCCAGTGACTTTTAATTTGCAAACTAAAATGACAACTGTACCTAGCAGATTTTCATCATTTATTAACTAAGGCAGCTAAAGAAGCTAACCTAGGGTCCCTTTTACTTTGAAAACATTGTCACCAGCTGACTGTTTATAAAACAGAAACCCTTTTAAATGATCTTAAATAGGCCTATGTACTTGATGCCATTGTGATAAAAGTAATAAGGCAAAAGCTAGCATGTCCTAGGCAAAAAAGTCTGGTGTGGAGGATGGTGTGGAAATGAAGGACCTGCTCTTGTGTGGCAATGCAGAACTACTTACTGTGAGTATTCTAACTATGATAAAGATACGAGGCTGTTATTTCACTATTACAAAAACCCCACGCTAATGTTAGCCCACACTCTGTGGAGAGATACTACACAATAGATGTGCTATTATAAATGTTGTTGAATGAACTTGTACTCCCACAAAATAATGTATGCTTCACGGCCTTGGAGTTAACACTGGGTTAGGTTACTAACTGTAGATAGTAAGGTACATTTAGCCGGATATGCTAACCTCTAATAAGTCTACGTTAGTGAAGACAAACACACTGTTCAAACCAGTGTGTGTGTGTGTGTGTGTGTGTGTGTGCATTTTGTGCTTTCAGCTGATGAGATGAAACATGTATGTGGGTCGGTGGATAGGGGATGCATTGCCAAGGATTGCTTTCAACTTGCTAACAGATACAGCCATTTATGACAGCCATCTGTCCAGCGTGTGTGTGTGTGTGTGTGTGTGTGTGTGTGTGTGTGTGTGTGTGTGTGTGTGACACAATTATGTTTTCTCTGGTGGGTGTCAACGTCCAGGTGGCTGTATGCTGTAATATTGCACCCACAGTGTGCAACAGCATGGGGGTAAGTGGGAGCCCACCAGATCATGTTAGTCGTCAAAAGGTCTCCATAGATGCCCAATCTTGGGTCTGCACTTACCATAAACCAAATCTGTGACCTGAGAAAAATGTGGCTTTTAGGGTCACAACTCATCTTAATCAAGAGAAAGTGGTTTAGCTGACCATGTCCAATACAGTTCCAACAACCTGGACAAAAAGACACTCATCTTAACAGTATTTCTATATCAATTGAAAATCTATCTATTGGAGAGTACTCAGCAGTGATATAAAGTAATTAACATGAGCTCTTCTGATCATATTTAAAAGGACTATACACATTAGGACTTTACAAGAGCTGTGCTTGCTAGTGTTGACCATACAGTTAGGGACCCAAAATGATCATGCACTAGAGCGCTACTCACAATCATAAAGTGCAGTGGAACAAGTGAAAAAAGTCTTATAGTTAGTTACCAGGTTGGCAAATCACCACATAATGAATTTTGTGCAAGACTGGAGACCTTGTCTGTTCAGAGGCTTACTTGAAGCGTAGCGGATGAAAAAGACCACTTCATAGGGGCTAAAGCAGATAACAGATGACTCCTTTTAACTCCACTTGTTGATACCTTGAAACAGGGTCACGGGTCACATCCTCTGGGCATCAAAGACCTTTGGGAATATGTTGAAAACAAAACCACTGCCTGCAGAAGAAAGGACTTCTTTTCAATAGGTAAAAAGCAGCCGGAAACAAGGATTAGATGAATATAAAAAATTTGTATTATTTGGTAGCTTATTGATTGTAACCGTTTTGGGTATATCAGAGAAGTGGTTGGATAAACTAAATCAGAGAGAACATGGGGGGGAAGCACTCTACTTTTCCAGGCTTTTGATTTCCATGGTGAACACTTGCAGGCGATAGGATCCCTTCCTGCACTGCAAATCATATTTTAACGCTTCTGAGAGCAGTTTTGCACATCAAACCATTGAAAAATCATACATAGTGCATTCCTTGTTGATGCTAAGAAGGGAGACGGAGGAGGTCTATTTTTACATCCAGCCAAATCAAGGTTTGAAGTGAAGGCCCAGCGGAGCTGAGGAAAAAAAGTTGAGCTGATATGCTGCTCTCATCCAGAGTCTGTAAGATCTGCAGATGCCACTCTGTTGTTCGTGTTGTTCAGATGGAGACCATGAAGAATAATTCTCAGATTATCTGGCATAGCTTTTTATTAGTTCAAAAGGACTTTTAGCAGCAGTAGCGTTGCAGCTCAAAGGATGGCAATGGGGGTTGGTAGGTTCACCGCTTTGGTTTAATCAGACCGCAATATCCAACAACTATTGACTGCCTTGATATTTTGTACAGACATTCATGGTTCCTAGAGGATGAACCCTGCTGACTTTGGTGACTCCCTGATGTTTTCTTTAGCGTCACTAAAAGACTGACATTTGTGGTTTTATTATTATTATTGGATAGATTGCTGTGAAATTTGGTCCACACATTCTCTCCTAAGAATGATTTGTTATAACTTTTGTCATCCTTTACATTCTTCTTACATCCTACTTTACATTTAAAGCGATTATCAAGCCAAAATTAAATTTTGTACAATACTTCGGTTTATAACCAAATACATGAACTTATGACGTTCCAGTTAGTGCTGATTAGCTAGTGTTAGCATGATAGTATGCTAAACTAAGTTGGGAGATTATTAACTGGTATTCCTGCTAAACATCAGCATGTTTGCATTATCATTGTGTGCATGTTAGCATAATAATATTAGCATTCAGCTCAAAGCTGCTGCTGCTGCTGTTTCTGGTCTTTCTTGCATACGTAGACTATATGTTTCTAACATGTGCGATTATTGGAATCAGTGTTTTTTTAAAATCTGATTGCCAATAAAATAAATTAATTTAAAAATGTGATACTTTGGCTCTGATGCAGCATGCAATCTGCAAAGTAACTAGTAGCTAAAGTTATCAAATAAATATAGTGGAGTAAAAAGTACATTTTGCTTGCAAAATGTAGTCCAATTTCACTTACTTAAGTAAATGCACATACAGTAGTTACATTCCATCATTATGTGTGTGTATATGTGCACGTAGGTATATATGCACATGTTTGTGGGAATATGAATGGGGCTTTTATGGGTGGATTATACCCTAAGAAGGCACATGATAGAAAGAGCAAATGACTAATCCCTTTCAAAGCTCCAGTAAACATGCCAATACTGTAAATGTGCTGTCTAGGAAAAGCAAAGTAATTAAGGCCACCAGATATGAAGGTCCTTTGTCAGAGGTATTGGGCTGTGAAATTTAGTCTTCATATGGAACAATATATAGACAGGAATGTTTTTATTGTAAGACACAGCCTGTTTTCATGGCTATATTTAGAGGCCTTTTTCTACTGGAGGTGAGGATATTGCTTGCTGTGCGTGAGCTAAGGGAGGCATATGTTTTCCCCCCATCTGACCTACACTTCCTGGTGTGAATTAAATCAAAGCTGAGAAGTGCTGAGAAGAGGTGATTGGCAGTGGTCTCTTGAGATAAGCCAGTGTAATTTTTGCCACAGCTGGCCAGCAAAGTAAATCAGCCTTGTGTTGTCTCACTTTTTGACAAATAAACTGGTTGTAGTTATCGTAGTTTGATGCCCAAAGGGGTAAGTGCAGGAAAATGAGAGGACACAAGAAACAAACCAGAGTTGTCACTAAATGAAACCTGAAAGCTCTGTTATGGCTTTAAAACGCATCACTGACCATGTCATCTTGCATTTCCTTTGTTAGATACAACTTGTTTATGTTCTAAAAGCAATGGATGTCCTGGCTGATGCTAAAGCAAAAGTACAAATCTCTTCTCTTCATCCTAGCCATTTTGATTTATACGTCAAAGATGCTGTGTTTATTTGTGGCCACGGGCCAGAGATGAAAAGAGACTGGTGGTTTGAGCGGTGGAAATGCTGAGCAATCTTCAGAGCCCATCTGGGCTAGTGGAACGGTCTGTGGCAATAACTCCCATCTTCTCTCCATCATCTCCGGTCGTACTCCCAACTATGATACCCTGCAGGTAACATATGGGTCCACCTGATGAATCTCGGAGCAAACGCAAGGAAATGTACAGCCACTGGGAATGGACAAGTGATAAGAGGACATGGAAGGGGAGATGAAGAGATGAAGGGAAGGAGAAAAGAAATCCAGGACCTAACAGGAGGACCTACCTTGTCAGTCCACCTTAATAATCCTTTTACCTTGTGGTCTGTAAGCAGATCCGCCACCTCTGATGCCTCTCCTTCACTTTTTCCATCTTCAGCCCCTCAGCTGCCACTTCATCATTCTGTCAGTATGAGGCTGCAGTGTCACATGGTTTCACATCACAGGCATTCAAAGGCTGCTAAATTACACACTAAATATGAAGATCAGTATTTTTAGTCATACTAGCAACAAGGTTCTAGGGATGGTAATGTGCCTCAGTCGATCTGTTGGCTGGTTAACCACTTTGGTCCAGACTGACATATCTCATAAATATTCGGTGAATTGACATCACATTTTGTACGAACATTCATGGTTCCCAGATGATGAATCTTACTGACATTTATTATTCCCTGCCTTCTTTATCCAGCACCATCATCAAGTCAAATTTTTGATTTGCCCAATACTACATCTATAGTTACAATGTTAATTAAGATGGTTAAAATGGTAAACATTACCTGTGAAACAACCACATGTCATTAGCCTATTGTCACTGTGAACATGTTAGCATTTAGCTCAAACCACCATTGTGCCTAAGTAGAGCTTCACAGAGCTGCTAGCATGACTGTAGACTCTTAGTTTTAGCAGGCCACTGGCTGACGATATAAGAACAGTTTTAGTGTATTTCAGCACTGATAAAAAAGCATTCTAAATATTGCATTCTGAAAATGAAATCTCTCTTTGGAACCTAAAATTGTAAGCGAACAATAGTGACAGTAGTAAAAAAAAAAAAAAAAAGCTCTTATTTTGTATGAAACTCATGTAACAAGTTTGATAATAAAATGCCACATGAATTTATTCAGGTCACATATTTCTTCACCTCTATCACGACCAAACTGTGATGGCAGCCTAAGTTTGCGCTGTGATTCACTGATGTAGAACACAGTCTAGTTTCCACTTTCTAAAAGAGCACACTGGCTCCAATCTCCTGTCGTCACAGGGATGAATTCATTGGGTTTCTGTCTTACTTTGCTCCCCAGCCTATGATTTATTCATATGTAGAGTAGAACATTCTGACAATCCCCCACACCCCACCCTTTACCCACAACCCCACAACACTCTAATCAGACATATTGAAGGAGGCCGTATGGGGATGAAGCCGTGAAACATGGAAGCACATGGTAAATTTAATCCAGCTCTATCTGCAAGTCCGCTTTTTTAAATAAATGTATAATTCAGTGGTATTTACTCTGCGTACAATAGTGTTGTGTACAGTTATAGGAACAGGGCGGATAAGAAAAGGGGATGACATGTGACCTGTGATGCCCTAAGCTCATGGTATTTACTTTAACCTACAAAACCAGCAGTACGCCCCAGGTTGCTTGCTTTTTCATGGCACATTCATTCATAATTCACCATGTAAACTACAAAGGTGGATGAGTAAGTGGACATGCCAACCAGTGATGAGACTGAAAGAAAAGAGAGGCACATTTGACACTTCAAAGCAATTTAATGCACCATTTGCAGCATGGGAAGTGAACATGCATTAGAATGGGTTTTTACCAACATCCTTTGTACTCAAACACAACACCAGCTACTGTACACCCAGCCAGAGGATGAGAGGTAGTAGGAAATGAAAGAAAATGGAGGGAAAGTGTATGTGTGCTATGGATGCATTAGATGGTCAGGACAGCCGGCTCACAAAAAAATGTGTGACACTGGGTGAACATGCACTCATCCCATGTATAACACACACACACACACACA
This sequence comes from Hollardia meadi, assembly GCA_037974645.1. NCBI lineage: Eukaryota > Metazoa > Chordata > Actinopteri > Tetraodontiformes > Triacanthodidae > Hollardia > Hollardia meadi. The sequence goes on from JBBPCS010021982.1 coordinate 24,938, forward strand.
CACACACACACACACACACACACACACACACACACACACACACACACACACACA
>JBBPCS010022040.1:0-24977 GCA_037974645.1 Hollardia meadi
CCCCCCCCCCCCCCGACTGCAGTCGAGAGTAAGTGCTTGCTTGTTGTTTGTGTGTGTGTTTGTGTGTTCAGGGTTGAAAGTGAAGGATCACGCTTTCAAAGTGCGACTGCATAGCGCCCAAACTTCTGAGATCAGATGAGGAGCAGAGGATCAGTGACAGATAGAGGATGTGAAGATGGAGGAAAGGCGGGGTAGACAGACTTACAGCAGGGGATGCAGCTGGCAGACAACTTGCTGTCCTGGAGTGAATAAATATTCGGGTGCTCCCACTCTCCATTTACTTCTCACTCCACCCCCGTACACCTTGCTTGTCCACAGTCTAATTTAAAAGTTTGTTTTTACCGTATCACTCTAAAAGAATTACACATGGTGTGCTTTGAAAGCAGTCTGAAGATGATGAGATAAAAGGTGGGGAGAAGGAGGAGGAGGAGGGGGGGAGGTATACTTGGAGAAAGACAGGGAATTAGATTGGGGTTGGGGGCAGACTAACAGAAACAGATCAGGCCAAAACTGGTTAGATATTCTGTTCACAACAGCGGTAGCAGCAGGAGCAGCAATAGCAATGGGACATCACGACTCAGCACGCACAGAAGCTGATGTTACCTTCAGACTGCCCAAACATCCAGAGCCCTCCAGTCTTGAAAACACATACAGAGGCGCACATGCACAACGCCAGAACAACTCAGTCATATATGCAGAGAAATTTGCATGGAGCGAGTTGTAGCTTGAGGCAACATGAATGGTTTGGTCAATAGAGGGTTCAAAGCAAAAGGATGAAGGGCCCAAAAGGAGAAACAGAGATGATTGCATGTGGTGAGAGGCTATTCCTGAATGCCCTTGTACGTATTTTGGCTCTGATGTTGTTGTGTCATGTCTCCATGCTGATGCAGCGTGTTTAAAGATGGATGTGTGTGTGCGTGTGTGTGTGTGTGTGTGTGTGTGTCTATGCTGAGACAGCGCATCCACAGATGGATGTAAAACCGGTGGCCTCTCTGAGGACAGACAGACATTTAGAGGAGACGTTTCAAGGGATGACTCACTCATGAATAGAGCCGGACAAAGTTAAAAGCTGCTGGCTGTGTGTTCCCTGCTTACTTCATGGCAATGCACTAATAAAAGCCTCCTTTCATAATGTGCGATGTAGGCTGAGCTATGTGAGAAATCAGATATGGCATATCCTGTTTGGTTAGGCCCCAAAATATATTCTATAAATGGATCTGCAGAGTGCTAGATGACAACAGAAAGAGTACACCCACTTGCTAACACTAATGTTTTGAGCATCTCTTACACCAATAACACCACTTTACAAAAACAGCACGGAGGACTCGTATACAGGTACACAAACACACACTTTAAAGGCACAATTCAAAACACAAAACACACACAAATGCATCCCAAACGTAACCACGTCACTCCCAAATTGATTGACAGTTTGTTTTAAAGCTGAAATGAAATGAAAATTCAGGAAATATAGCTTATATATATTCTTATTTATATCTTACAAAAGGTATTGCTCTTGATGTATGCACTCATTTGGTCAAAATTGTGATTGATATTTAATTTCCTTTTATTTTGTTGCAGTGACAGCGGCCCTCTGGTGTCCTCCAGGCAACGTACAGTTTAGTGGGAAACGTTAGCAAGCTAGGCTAACTAGCTTCTACTTTCCCAGCGGAATAAAAACTCCCAAATGTTGCATGTTGTAAGGAACAGACAGTTGATGGCTATGTGGAAAAAAGGGGGGGAAATATCTTGTATTAATATGCATGGGGTAGTGCATGCAGTGTGTCATGCTCCAGTTGTGTAGTTGATAGTGCATCTCCTTATAACACCACAAGCTGACTCTTGGTTGTTACTCAAATAATATAATTATAGCAAGGCAAACCCAAAGTTTTGTCCAAAAAGGGTTTTATTCTGTTTTTAAACTTTGAAAAAAATGGTCTATATTGTTTTACACAAAAGTGAGGAAAATTCACATTACAGTTGGACTTTGATACATGGAATAACAGTACACAACAACAATGTGAATGAGACACGCTGGAGTTGGTTATGGTTACGACAATGAGTGCTGTGCTTCTCTTGGGGGAGTGGCTTTGGAGGGAGGCGTTAAGGGAGGGGGGGTGGGAGTTTTTTGGTTGGATACTTTGAAAATCTCGCTGCTCGTTTCTCCAAGTTCATCAACCCTAGTTTTAAAGGTTTGTTTGTATCAGTAATGTTTGTAAAGACTAAAGCCATATTACAACTATAAATACATGTTAAACGAGAAACACATTGATTGTCCTTTTGGAGCAAATGTCTGAATTATATGTGTATAAACTGGGGCTATCAATAAACATTTTATATTCTCTTTTATGATCACATTTATAAAAACAAAAAAAACAAAACAGACATTCAGTGAAAATTATTGTTTGATCTTCTGCAGCTGTCTGCCTCGCTGCACTGAATGCACTGCAAGATGGCTAGGAGTCACACAATGTCACTTTCATTAATTGAAAATGAAAAGTAGGTCAAGCTGAAATTAGCAAATAATTCAACAACTGAGTGGTAATGAGAGTTCACACTATATAGTGTGATTTCCACTCTGAGCAATACAAAAATTCCTGTTTGCAAATCGGATTTTAGAGGGCAAAATTGTGGAAGCTACTATTCAAGCTTGCATGCAACCATTCCACCATGAGCAACCTGTGGGCTAACCTGTATAAACCTTAGGCTATGGAAAAACATAATTTACGGATCTCGCTCCATCAAGCGAGAGGGAGAGAGAAAAAGAGAGGTCTATAGATTTCAAATTAAGTTTTACAATAAAGGACATTATTTTATTTGTCTATTTTGTAATGTGTAGGTATGTACATCTTTTAAAAGACATGTTTATGTTGAAATAAATACCTATAGTCATGTGTCTTGCGGAAATGGTTTGCCCTAATAAATGTTCAAATGGCTCAAACTTATGTGGGGGTTTTTTTTAGAAGAATTAATCAAACTAAATTTTTTTCAAATTTTGACCACTCTAGTACATACCTGTAATTCAAGCACTGTCTTTATGAAGTGACATGAGCAATCCACCTTAAAATGGTTTGTAATTCAACGCCATTATAGAAGTCCCTGTATTTGTCACCAGTTACATTATTTTAAATTTGGGAAAAGAGAGCACTGCTATTGGATCAGTAATTGTGCTAGTAACAGTAACAGCTAGCATCCGGATAGAATTTGAAGAAATTTCAAAATGCATGTTTTTCTCCGTCTTACCCTTCTGTCAACCCTGAGTCAGCATTATTCACAAATGAAAGCAAAGTCCCTGAAGTGGATGAGTTTAAAAACAGTGTTGTAGCAGTGAGAACCATGAAGTAAAGACTGCACAGACATAACCTAAAGCCCTGGACGTACAGTATATGTTTAAACAGCACTTCAGAGTTGGCCAGTTTAGTGCAGAAATAGTTTAAACACAGACCCTAATGTCCCCCTGCATACTAAAGTCTGATGATGCAATAAAGACAAGGAAGCATCATTGAAGCATGATTCATCTCTTTCTGATGGTTGGCCACAATGAAAAAATGAAAAAAGCCAGAGACAGTCAAATGTCGCCCCAAAATATGATGAAAAGCGATAAAGACAAAAAGATAAAAAAATCACTGTGTGTGAAATGGAAATTAAAGTGTCTGGGATGCCTGGGAGAGAGAAAAAAGAAGAGGAGAGGGAGGAGGGGGAGCGGGATAGGTTGAGTAGAGATAGATTAACAGAGGTAATGAGAAGAGAGGATGAGAGAGAAGAGCATGACAGTAGAATACAGATACAGAGCAGATTAACACTGTTTCCCTTTCAAAGAGTTCTTATTCAATATCCACTGAGTGCGCGCACACACACACACACACACACACACACACACACACACACACACACACACACACACACACACACCTACTGGGCTCATCTTAATACATATTGTCTCACCTATTTTTCTACTATCTGTTCTCGTTTGCTCTCGTCTCTCTCTCTCTCTCACCTGCACTCACCCTCTACATGTTTTGAGTCTTTTTCAAGGACTCTGAACATACTGTATATGTAGGTCACCATAGGTTCCCAGTGCTTCTTAGCTTATGTTTAAGTGGCTACGTCTGCGCAGTACGAAAAATGTATGTCTGGTTGTGGGTGGTAAAACACCATACAGGAATTTAGTGGAATCAACAAATCTTTTCACGTTAACTTGACGTAAATATACAAGGTCTTTACTTCAGAACTTACAGACATGAGTTCTTCTAACTTGGGTTGGATGAAAACTGTACAGAGTTCAATTAAATTGCTTTAACATATCATTATGAAGTAAATGTTGATTGCACAATGTATTGGCTATAGAATAATGACACCCTCTGCATTTACATTGTTTCCCTATAAACCTTGGGAACTTGGGTTGTTTCTTGGTGTTTTAGTTCTGGTCTCGTTCTTTTACACACTGACCTTCTTACAAACGGACTAAGAGGACTTACAGTAACATGAAGTGACACACAGGTAACTATTAATTGGACAGTTTTGGCGATAGTCATCGTGCATCATCAACGCGTCATCAAGACCCATTTGGGAAAATCAACCTTCGGTGAAAAGTGTATGCGTCACTTTAATGCTTATGATGCGCAGGCTATATTTATGTTGTTCAGTGTCACAAAGAGCTCATTGGGAAATAACTGATTATAAGCACTAGTAGCGTATTATTACACTGCAATTTGACCGCATGTTATGGATAATGACTAACAGGTAGAGACAGAAAGAAAAGAGGAGTCTTGTACAGGAATGATGCAGGGCTTATTAATATGGAGCCACCGTCGCACACTTCTTAATGGGCATGAACAGCCAAAGTACATGTAGTAGGATACAAGCACAGCAGTTGCAGCAGTTTTAACAGTTTTTGACCTATGAATCAGGGAAAACAACCACACTAAAGTGCAAACATGCTACCATGATTACCAAATGATGTTCATAAATATTTACAGATAGCTCAGATAGCTTTCTAAACAGATTTCACAAATATATTTTAAAAAAACAGATCTCAAATCAGATTTTCAACCTAGGGCTGCACAAATAAACATTTTTACAAATGTATTGATGCATGTTCAGTAACTTTTCTGTTCCAGCACTGTGTGCAGGTTATTAAAAAAACAAAAGAAACAAAAAAATCACATTTTGGCTTAAAATTCTGGTATCGTGACAACCTTACACTTAAGTACTTCATTGCTTGAGAGGGTACATTATGGAGTTTACAAAAGCTGTAGAGTTATTTCTTCCTTTTTTAATAATTTGAAACTTACATTAATTATGTAGGTAGTTTGGGGAATTTTGAGCAAATATAAAACCTTACCTTTTTGGTCACAGTCTGTTTCTTTAACAATATCCCAACTTGTAGGTGCGTTAAGTCTTTTTGTTATTTTAAATATGTGTGTATATGGGCCTGTGTGAGTGTGTGTGTTTCATGAGTCATTACACAAAAGGGACTCAGTGGAAACCAGACTTTGGTCTACACCAACGTCACACTCCAGCCACACTGATAATTGGTTTCTATGTTTTTTTTTCTTCTGTCATCTTGGGAGATTGTGCTTCTTATGTATTCAGCTTTAACAAAAATGTTTCAAAAACGTACTGGCACCGGCTCCACTAACAGCCATTATACACTTGAGCTGGCTGCTTAAAGTGATTATGAGGACATAATACACAGCAGCACTACCATAATGACAATAAGGTATGCCCTGTTATTGCAATAATATGTCCACCCATTCTCAATGAGATGTGGCCATTACTAGCACAATCTTCACCTTCTGGATAATGTAATGCATAATGAAACTGAAAAGAATGTGGTTGCTTTAATATACATACAGCATTAAGTTTTCATTAAGTTCAGACAACACCTTAATAGGCATTTAAGTTAAGGGCATGGCTGTAATATTTCAGTACCCAACAAACTGGAGCTGGGCTGCATCTTTGACGACGAAGTAACTCTGTTTTGCTAAATAGCCAATAGCCTTCTGTTCATCTGTCATTGTCCAATTCGTCAAACCAGTCTTCATATGACCCCTTCAAGCCACTGTAGGTGGACTGAGTATGAAATTAACACCCCTGGAGCATCAGATATAAATTAAGTTTGTCTTCAGTTAATAAGACTCAGGCCCCACACTGGCCAAAAAGCTCTTGAGATCAAAATATTTCAGCACTCCAGCTATAAGGAGTTTGGTCTTTGTTGAACTTTTTTGTTACATATTCTGACAACCAAACGCTTTCTTTATTACAGTAGCTGCATGCTTCATGCTTTCTACAAAGAGACTATCTAAACTTTCTGGTTATTCTGCTCTCTAATGGGGAATTAGTAGAAAACAGTTATTAGTCAACAATAAATTATAATTCTCAGAAACATAAGGCAACATTCATTTACGGACAGGTTCTTGAGAACGTGACATACTGAATTTTCCCCAGTTGCTACTTTGGAAACACCACAATCGGTGCTACAAGTCAAGATACTTAATTAAGACAGATTTCTGTCTCAACACCAATTTACTAAAAGGATCTTCGATAACGTGTCACTTTTCCAAAATAAATACTGGCTGTCACAGACAGGGTTCAACTTCCTTTGGGTTCATTCAATGAAAAGATAAAGTGGAGGAAATTTATATGGATTTCTTTCACTTCAATAAGATACGTGTGACACTAGAATTACCGCCTGGCGGTTGTATGCCTCCATGTGCCAGTCAAGTTGCACTTTCCATCCATGTCTGTCCAGACTGATAATACAGTATATGCAGTGAATGATGAGAGCTTGGTCACATGGTGCAACGACAATCACCTAAAGCTCAATATCAGCAGAACCACTGAGCTTGTGGTGGACTAAGATGCTTCAAATATGGATGTTGCTACAAAGAAGCTACGAATTCTGAAACATAAATGCCGCACACACATCCTCAACCCGGCAGCACAGAAGATCTATACAATCTAATCTCCCCTTCTGTTCCTAATTATGGTGTAGAATTATGGCAAAAAAAAGTGTTTTTGCTGAATAATATGATGTCACAGTGAAGTTGACCTTTGACCTTTTGGATATAAATTGTAATGATTATCTCATTATCATGTTAGACATTTGTTTTAAATTTTGTCATAATTAGCGTATGAATTATTGAGTTATGGCTAAAAATGTGTTTAATAGGTCAAAGTGACCTTGACCTTTGACCTGTGACCACCAAAATCGAAACAGTTCATCCCCGTGTGCAGGTGAACATTTGTGCATCATGTAAATTTCATCAAATTTTCAGCAGAACATTATGGGCTGGAGCACACTGAGGTTAAATATTGGTAAAATTTAGAAATTTACAATCTTATCCTTTCATGTCATCAAATTCAAATATATACCCAATAGCCATGTTCCTGCAACATATTTTCCTTTCAAACCTCCCAGCTATAACAGAAAAAAAGAGGGGAGTGTGACAGAAAACGAATCCACATATTTATCCAATATATATATAGTCACAGATAGTTTCCCTTAAGAACATTAAGTAATCATTACAAATTTATATCCACGACCACTTTGAAGATTTTCAGGTAATGTTGTTTTCTATAAAACAAATAAATAAGTGGCATATCCTGAGTGGGCTTGCTCGACTGCATGCACAGTCAGTAACGAGCTCTATTTAAGGCTAAAATATAATCAGCACAAAAAATAATAATTGTGCAATTACAACAGCCACTCACTAAAACTTGCCAATATAAAAGGATACAAATTTTAACGAGAAGAAATTACTCAGAAACTTAACCAGCTGAGATAGTTTCTGCATGGTCATCAGTAGCTAGTCCATAATGCTGTTGTGGAGTACCTGTGGCTATTTGGCTCACTCTCACCTGTTTCCCATCACAGCCCAGTTGTGAGTTTATTGTATTTTGTCAGCCTAAAATCCCCCAGATTTCCTTTTATTCTCTTACAATGAAACCGTTTTTCTCTCCAGCTGCTAATAGCAACAAGCTGCTGAATTCCTTTAGCAGGAGCCCAACGGACAAGCAAATACCTCATTCTCAAAGTCTGAAATCGGTTGTTTGTCTGTGCCTTTGAGTTTGAAGACACCTTTAGATGTCGAAAAATCACTTTTCAAGAAAACATATCTAGGTAGTTTTTGGCATTTGAATAGCGTAACTAGTAATAGTAAGTAGTTATATTACTAGTAATAGTAACTAGTGGAAACAGCAAATGCTGTTTCCACTAGTTACTTGGCCTGTCCGCAGGTTGATGATCAAAAATCACAGAAATGATGCTGTCAGACTGGTGAAGCAGTCGATATAGTACTGCAGTCACGCTTATTGGACCCATTTAATTTTATCAACAAAAGTAGCCCCAATTTCTTACCTGTAATTCTTCCAATGTAAGATTTATGAATATACTGTATACTATATGAAATAATAATAATAATAATAATAAGATGTGCTGTGTACCCAGGCAGCTTCCACACATCTATTTCAGGTTCCTTTTCTAAGTTACTCCTGCAATACCAGACTGATCTCATCGGGCTTAATTTGATATCGGCCAATCCCACAGTCTAGCTCTCTCTGACTCATTTCCTGCTCGCCTCTATCACTCCATCCTCTTTTAATGACAACCATCGAATGGAACTTTCCACTTCATCCTGAAAAACACCTTTTTTTTTTTTAGATAACACCGAATATCTGGATGAAGTTTATGAGAGAAAAGGAAAAGACATTGACATACACCAACGGGCAAGCCTGGAAACTGGCAAGAAACCGCGATTTAAGAATGAAAAAAAGATACAGAACAAAGTGCTTTTATTAAATCTGAGAAAGAAAGAGAAAGGTGGATCATATCTCTTTCTGTTTCTCCAGCTACAGGCTCTCCCTTCCTTTGCCGGCCTGCATTTCTAATGGAATGAAGGGGGGTTGGTGTGCCAAATTATCCAGGGGTGCAAATTCACATGTACCAAAATACAAAACCTTTTTCTCCCCTTTTTTTCTTCTCCACAACCCAATTTTCCTTCCCTACACCCCCCCCCCCCCCCCCCACTCCATGCCTAGCAGTGTGTTAAGAATTCATCTGCAGATAAAGCAGATCTATCATTCTGTCATAAAGGCAGGGAGGAGAGGTAGACTGTGGAATGCCCTGGCACTGAGAGCAGGGAAGGGCTCTGAGCATAGCGCTACGCATCCTTGCATACTCCCTGCTGTGCCTGTCTCTTTGCATGTTTTCATGATCCATGCAATGCCTCTGCAGCCCCCCTTACCCATTCCTGTCTTACCTGTACCAACCAAAGAAGAAGAAGCCCTACTCTCCCAGTTATAAACCAATGTAAGCTGTGGGCTGGACTGGCTTGACTGACTTCCAGCTCTGGTCTCCAGTTACGCTGCATAACACCCTGCTTGACAATCAGATAGGAGACAAATTACAGGACATGTGCACAGCATGATAGACAGAACACTAGGGTCCAAAATCACTGTGCTCGCTTGAGCCAGAGTGATTTGACTGTTATCGTCGTATCCGACACATTTCCAGCATTGAGAATAATGAGACAGCAGGCTGAAATGCCACAGCGTGAGGTTTGTGTTACATATGTTGTGTATGAGACTTGTATTCTGCGTATGTACATGCAGATGTACTTGTCTTCATATGCAAACTAGATCTTACTACACAAAAGGCCAGTGTTTATGCTTGGCTCTCAGCCATGACACACGATGCCACAGGTGACCCTTTACAAACTCACTGTGGTTGGTAAATTAAAGGTGTGACCAGCTGTACACTTATGTACTGCATGTTTATGACTGATAACACATTAAAATGTTATTTCTGTTGCCTCACCTTCTCTTCTTCTGACAGAGTCTTATTTGAAGTGAAGGACACCTGTTTTCGTCTCCTAGAAATTATGTCTGTAAAACATTCATTGACAACATTTTTTAATTTGTTCTGTACACAATATCAGCTCATGGCATCTAATTGCTTTGCTGATTAAGCTGACTTGAAGAGGGAGACAGAATGCTGTTTACTTTTCAGCCACACCAGCAGCATGGTAATGTCGGTTGGTCTGTTGGTCAGTCAATCCACCACACTGGTCCAGACTGAAATATCACAACTATTGGTTGGATTGCAATTATTTTTTGTATAGACATTCGAGGTACAATGAGTTTGTAATCCCCTGACTTTTCCTCGAGCGCCACCACAAAGTTGACATTTGTTGTTTTTAGTGAAATGTCTAAACAACAATGACTGCCATGGTATTTTTCACCCACATTGAAATAATTTGGTAATAATGGTAACACATATGTACGTCCATGTGCGTATTTCACATGATTTATAGGTCAAAAGCTGTTACAACTGTTATGCTTGTATTCTATTCTGTATACACTGTCAATTCCATTATAAAATGTGTGATGCGATCGCACAGTAATGAGCCCCAAATCATTACTCTATAAGATGCCTTGTTTTCTTCCTGTCTCTACCTGTTACGATGCGTTCCAGCTGTGCCGGGGGCACCAGGGCTTATCGCGGCCATTTTACTTTCACCAGGTGTGCACATTTCAAAAGCGTCCCGGAAGCGTCTCCCCCCTCTGCTCCGCGGAGAATACAGGCCTATACTGATTTTGACCCAAGTCGCATCAAACTGCACAGAGAAGATTGAGTACGGGAGGAAGTCAGACCTAGGAAAGGCATAGAGAATCCGGTCAATTTTCAAAATAAAACAACCTGTGCAGAGTCCGGATTGCATTTCACTTTTAAAAACAGATTAAAAAAAGAAACCATCAGGACCCACATTTGATGATGCGCTAATGATGCAAGATGCCAGTCACCAAGACTGTACAATCAACAACTTACCTGTCAGCAGGGTTGGGTGATGTTACTTTTAAAAGAGGCGATCCTTATCTTTTTAGGTAGTCGAATGAATAAACACAATAAACTCACAAAATATCAAGAAAGCAAATATTCTTACACTCACGTGCCTTAGTTAACAGAAAAATACAACCACACAGCTGAACACCTGAATTCAAGTTTCTCTGTTTCACCGAACTAACACAAGCTTATTTGGCTTGTTTACTCATCAAAACACACTTTGTTTAACCCTTACATACTGTTCATATTTCATGCAGAAAAACATCTACTATCAGTAACCAGTCTTGTGGGTCCTGGAGTCATTCGAATGACATTTTCCACTGCCATCCTGCCTGCAACTTGATGTGGAAGTGAGGACCAACTGATAGCATTGTTTTTCCGACGTAAATGTCTCCCTTGCTGCCTGCTCCTCTCCCTCAGTCATCTTCATCAGATGGGCTGTAGTCAGAGTTTTCCTCCATAATTATTTTGTTACATTGCAGGTGCTTGAGCTTGCTTCTGTTCCTTATGTGCACCATATATGATCACTCCTATGCTGTTTTACTCTTTCACTGTTTGGAGATTCCCCCATGACCCTTCAAAGACCAGCAGATGCCTGTCTCTGCGGGAACCTGGGCAAATGTGGTGGGAACACAGACAGTTCTCGTGACATTGTCAAGGTCCCCCTTGAACTCTGTCACCACAGTCCCATAAAAAATACACACAGACATGGCATGTACAGTTTCACAGTTTCAAGATTCCCTAAAACCACCATTTCCCTTGATTTGATCCACACTGGTGGATCTAAAATCCATTTCAATAAATAGGGGTCAAATTTGACCCGGAACAGCCTCAATGTACAAAATTTTTTAGCACCTGTACAAAAGTATAACATTTTAAAATATTTTCATTTTTTGTGTATTTTGGGTCACTTTAGGAAAAGTCATCAAATTTCAGGCTAAAAGAATGACATTTAGGGTATTTTTACTGCTGTCAAATGTCAAAACGGGTCAAATTTGAGCCAAACAGTATGTAAGGGTTAAACGCCCAAAACTAAATAAAACTCCACCTTGGTTAGTCTTTCCACTGTTCCAACAGTCACCTCTGTTCTGGTTGAAATAAATCCTAAATTCACAGTCAGAGTTATGTGGATGTGAAAATATGCTGGTTGTTTTTCCCTGCAGCTGAAACCTCCTCGAGGAGATTCGTGGGAGAGCGTTAGAGAGCCGCAGGGGAGACAGGCCGCCTTCCAACTGACTCTGGAGCAGGAGAGTGCATGGGCATCACTTCATTTTCCAACCAGTATATGGACTTAGGTTATTACAGGTATTTCTTTTAGTGTGCTGAGGTTCATCTATCACCTATTAGGTTGCTAAGCTATTAGATACTAGCCACTGGTATCTGATACTAAAGGTGCATGACTAAAGTTGGATTGAATTAATATTTTCAATGTCTCTTGCATGTTCTATGGAGTGGACATACAGTATATTTACTTGACATAGTGTCTTCGGGTCATTTATAATCTAATAAAATTATGGTAGATTTCTATTAGTTTTGTTTTGTACTGCTATTTTACATTAAAGTTCATGGCAAGTGGCATTTGTTTTCCCTCAGAAAGGGGCTGGGACGTGTTGCAAACCAAAGTTCCCGGATGTCTGACCTGAGCAATAGAATAAACCTAGGGGTGCATAATGGATTTTTTTCAGCCCATACGATCATTTTGCATTTCTGTATTTTAAAAAGTTTTGAACCTGTTGTTTATGCATGTCATCTGCCGATTGCCGACAATATGAATTTATGGGCTGGATATGTGCATCCCTCAGTGTTTTTGTTTTTTAGCCACACATGGGACTCTGACATCAAATTCATGCACTTTTGGCGCTCATCATCTAGCCCAACTACCTTCCTACGACTTACATGTTTGCTCAATGCATCTTGAAGGAAGCCTAATTACTAAGCCTAAAATTGTTGATCACTGGCAATGTTCTGTCGAGTTCAGGAAGTGTGCATGTGATCATCAGGTTAAAATTTCTTGCCACAATATGCAGCATCCTGAAATGAATCCCTTAATATACATTTTACTTTTCTTTCGCAGCTTCCCTCGACTCAGCCCATTCTATTTTCCTCCCATTTTCCATCCCCTCTTTGATTTTTCTTCCTCTCGTCTCTGAGAGAGAGAGAGAGAGAGAGAGAGAGAGAGAGAGAGGAGCTGTATAGTGAGAGTGTGTTGTCCCAGTGCCAGGGCAAAAATAGACAGTAAATTTCAGAGCCTTCTGAGAACACCCCGCTGTGCTGCATGACCTCAAAATAACACACAGACTTGCACTTACAAACTAACATACAAACATACAGTGTGCTGCCCTACTTCTATGTTGCCCATGCAACCAAGGAAGTTTTGCAATGTGCCAACCAACAGTCCTACACTAAAGTTATGTGCCAGTGAAGGAAACTCTGAGTCTGATTCAGATGTTAATGTGATTACTGCCTCATCTCAGTTTACCAAGACACACACACACACACACACACACACACACACACACACACACACACACACACACACACACACACACACACACACAGATATGTATGTATCACTTTGCCATGGCTTCACTTCAAAAAACAATATCGCACTTTGAACCAAAGTCACTCCTGTCTGTTTCTTTGCAACTTACTACAGACTGTTCTTCAAAAAAGGTCCGTGATCTTCTCTGCCCGAACTACACCTTCTATGTAGGTCTAAAAAAGTTCTGGAATCTGTGAAACTCCCAAAGTAAAACTTAAAACCTTCTGAAGACAATGCTTGTCAACACTGCAAACTAGGAAAAAAAGACCTGAATGAACCTCACGTGTGTTTGTCATACTCACCTTAAGTGAGTCAAAACAGGCAATAACTCTGCCGTTTTCCACTTGGCAGCTCTTGGCAGGGTGGGCGAACTTGCACTCGCTGTCCGGTCGTGAACACGTTCCTCTCTGGAATTCCCGACAAACCTCCAATGTCAGCCACTTTGTGTCCCGGATCTGTGTCATATTCACTGCCATTTTGAACCAGGCAGAGGGGTTCGATTGAGTGGAATAAGTGTCCTGCAAATGCAATTATATTTGCGTCTGTATATTTCTAATGACACTGGGACAAATGACGAGAATGAATAGGCAAAGGACATGGGAAAAAGACGGCTTTAAGAGGTTTTGTTCTTAGGGTTTGATTCTGAGAACAAGCCTGTGAGGCTTGGGACTCGCCTACCACCTGCGGCCCATCCTAAGAGTCTGTAATATGAATCTTTCACCGCCTGTCACCCAGGGCCTGGGCTGGTAACGGCCAGAGGTTTGCTTTGTAATCTCTCTTTCTCCCGTTCTCCTTCTCTCAAATACGCGTGCCAGTCCTTTCTATCGCCTCGCTCCTCAACTGAACTGTCAGATGAGACGAATGGCGAAACACATTATCGATCGAGTTGGCCCATGATGAAAAGGTGCAGGGCTGGAGGAGAGGATGAAGAAGAGGAACAGGAGGAGGAGGAGGATGAGAACGTTGCAGTGGAGGGGGCAGCAAAGAGACAATCTCCTTCTGCTCACAGCAGCCGATAAAAGCTGTCTGTCTTCAGTGTCAGAGTCTGTCTGCGGTGGGAGGAGTGGTTGACTTCTCCAGAGGAGGGGCTGAGTGGCATGGATGGAGAGAGATCTGGCTGGCGGACAGAGCAGGAGATGGAGGGAGGTGTCAGTGGTGTGGAGACTGGCTCAGTAGACGGGGTTGGCAGTCCTTGCAGTCCTGGGACTCGTGGTGTGGCTGGCGACTTCAGCAGACATGGAGAGGCACGGAGGCAGAGGCGGCTTCAGTGGAGCCAAACAGCCAAAGGGGTCAACGAAAGAAGGCACTTCTCTCTGGGGAGAAGGAGGGAAGAGTGTCAGCGGAGCAGGGCTTAGCATGCACACACACACACACACACACACACACGCACACACTGAGGGTAGTACACGCAGGCACACATTCGCATTCATACACACAGCTTCATTCAAACATGTTTCTCAGTCATTCTCTTGCACATCATCTCTCACAGCAGCCCAGCCCTCACAGAGACTGCCAGGCTGTCAGCTGGAAAATCAAATCAAACACCATATCGCTAACAGTAAAGCTCACGCATTCAGGCGCAGACAATTTATTTCAAAGGAAGACAGTGAAGAGGAGAGAGAAAGAGAAAGAGATCAAGAGACAGAGGAGAAAGGAAAGAAAATGAGAAGAATTCTGTGTCTGCATCTGTGTTTGTGTCCAAAAGAAAAAGTGACCCTTGGGGATGGGTGAAGTTAAAGTTAGAGAATCTCAGCCTTTAAAAAAAATAGTGATACAAAATGAATTTAACCAAAAGAAAAGTGCAAACAACAAAGTGAATGGAAAATAATGGGAAATTTCATTAAGAATTCTTAATATATAGCATATTCACAGAACCACTGCAATTGATCCTTTCTTTAAAAGCAAGCTTGTATAGTAGGAGGGAACACTGTAACTTCTTATAGGCATCAATAACAAATGAGCAACTGTTTTCCAGTATTGATTAGTCAGTGAGATCTGCCAGTCCCTGGTGAGATTGAAAATGGCAAATCAGCTGGCTAGATGGTTTCAGCATCACTGCTGGGAGGTGTTCAGGTAAGACATACTGATGATGAAGTCAATAGACGAGGAAAAAGTAGAAGAGACAGAGAAAAGGAAGGAAGATGACATTTTACCACTTTTGTTTAATTTCACACACTCCTGCACACCCTTCCAAACTCTTTCTGACCTCTCTGCTCACATCCGGATGTTGAAAGAACAGATTGCCCCAAAAAACTCCCACAGTTGCTACACTTACAGTAAGTGCCCTCATCCCACATGTGGTTACATCACTTCTTCTAGGTCCCCCACACTCAGATGTAATGTTTTTATGAATATGCTGACATGAAGCACTGGGATGATTTCTATATAAAGCAGGCAGAAGTTTGTGGGGAACTTTAAAAAGGACTTTATTTAGAACAACCCCTCTGTTACCCAGAGTAGCCCTGTTATTCATATAGTAGTCCTATATATGTAAGCTTCGGAACATGCAACTCTTCTTCACTTCTAAGCCGACTAATGTATGTCATGGTTTGGGTCTGATCTATATTCTGAAGCCTAGTGGTCATAATTTTGGTGCGAGTCAAAATATGAACACCCTGCTCTGCGTCTGACGGGCTAACATTCCTTGTTTTTATGATGTCTCCGCACATTTGCTCAGACACTGAAATGGTGACACTAATCTTGGGTGAGACTGCTGTGATTGTATAGATGTGCTGACGGGTTGAAGATGTGTGTGAGACGTACATTTTAGAATGTGTAGCTTCTATGTAGCCGCATCCATAATTGGAGCATCATAGTCCACCACAAGTTTATTGGTTTTGCTGATATTGAGCTTCAGGTGATTGTTGTTCACCATCAGTCACTACATATGTTATATGAGTCTGGACAGACATGGATGTAAACTGTAACTTGATTGGTGCGTTGAGGAATACAACCTTGTGTTTGTGTTTATGTGCTCGTGGGAAACATGTACAGACATGTACATGACAGCAGCCAAGTTTGCATGTTATACCATCTTGCTATACTAGAAAAGTGATTTACAGCTATTTATCATTAAATAACCCTAAACACGCTGATGATGATGAGGGAGTGTTTTTTTGATTTGAAATCACTAATACTGCAAAAAAACAACAACCTGTTGTTCTGAAGAAAAACAAGCACAACAAATGAGGCAAGTGAAAGACGAAGAAAGAAGACTAAACTAAATATAGTCCCTTGGTCAAACGTTGATTGCTTATGTCAGGCGTATGTCTATGTGTGTGTGCGTGTGTGCAAACAAGAATAAGAGGCGAGGGCAGCCCACTGTATCTGGCAGGAAGTCTGTGGTAAGGAGAGCGAATACAAACCAGTGAATTAAATATCGAGTGGCAAAATTAGTCTTCTGCATCACTTATTCTTGCTCTCTTCCTGACCTCTCCGATACATTTTTTCTGTTGCATCACTAAATCCCAGAGGTCACGATGATAGGAAGCATTTCATGCATGCAAATAAAAGAAGGAAGACCTACACAGGGAATGCAAATAATCTCAAGAATTTTAAACTTGGGGGAAATGCTGATATTTTTTAACCTGGGAACATTTTTTTATACTTTGTGGCATGTGTTTGTGGGTCATGCTAAACGCTGGTCCACGCAGGAGGGGTTCCAGCAGCCTTTTTCAGTTTGATGAAATACGTTTATATATCAAGCAGGGATCCACCAATCAAATCTGCTGAATCAGTATAAGGGCCAACACTGACGTTATTGAGCGGACTAGACCAACAAGACCTGAAAATCTAAATTAAATACAGTTTCAGGTACACAAATGTTGAGTAACTACTGAGGAACTAATGAGAAACTATTGATTAGTTCATGATTAGTTAATAAGTAATTATTAGGTAATGATTAAGGAACTAATGAGAAACTAGTAGTTAATCAGTTAGTCATTAGTTAATGTGGTTCCTAATTAACTTTGAACCCTTCTGAACGGCACAAATTACTTAATCATTAGTTACAGCTTTTGTGTCCTGTCAAGTTCCTCATTAGTTCCTTAATTCACTAATCATTAACTAATTATTAAGTCCACACTAGTTCATCAGTAACTACTCAAAATTTGTGTACCTTATTTTAAAATGTAACCGTTAATCTTGCTACCTCCATCCCGTAGACATTTGGGAAACACAACTCTGGCAAAACAATATTTTTTTAAGGAAAGCAGCATGAGCCTAAGAGTTCACAAATAAACCTTACAGAAATAATTTTAAATGTCAGTGCCCGAGTCCGTCCGAAAGTAAACATAAACATTCCATTTTGTTGCTGAATGCATGAGGATCTACTTTTGGCGAAACTTGCCACATACAGTACATGAAACTGTGAATCCTATCTACAGTATGTACTGCTAAAGCAGGAAGATCATGAATGAATTTTAGACATGAAACCTGTACATGAATTATAAATTATGACCACACAGACACACACTTGGAGACCTATACTACCAGTTTGGGCCAGCAACATAGTTCGCCATTGTTGTTTCAGAGGCCACCAGTCTGAGCAGAGAGGAAGTTTGTGGTCAGAGAGAAAACCCACTGAATACCCAGAAGCACTGAACTCTGGCATGCACCAACAAAAAAGAGAATATGCCCCCATTTACAATGACTGCATTAATGAAAACAAAGCAAATAGCTGTAGAATGTACACATATTCAGTTAGATAAACTTACCCTAGAGCCCTATGGCAACGTCACAGTAGTTTTCTCACAGAAGTTAGGTTTTCTGTGGATTTTCATACAGCGATTGTGTCATACCGAAGTGGAAACAGCTATGACAAAATGAGCCTCCTCCTGATTTAATAAATGAGGCTCCACCTACCTGTATTATTAGCCCCAGTTCCACATTGATGTATCTCCTACCAGGGTGAATATTCCCATCAACATGTCCATTTGAGTGAGTGAGGCTTATTAGACAAGGCTTGCATCAAAATGGAGGGTTAAAGGGTTAAAAGTATGAGGAATGGCCCTGGCATTGAGGAAATATATAAATAAAGGAGTCATCAATAAGCATCTTAGCATGTGTGAATAATGCATGTGGCCATTTCCCGTAGCCAGAGGCAGGAGATATTATTACACCATCAGATCAACTAAGGTAATAAATTGGAGAGAAGAGGGAGGTAGAGAAGGCTGGCGATATTACGCACACCCAAACCCCTAATGTCCCTACTTCCCCAAAAGACGCATATGCTCAAACACACACGCAAACACAGATTTTAACGGTATAGTGACTGAAATCATAGCTAAACATGTTGTCTCATTATGTCTAGTTGTTGATATGCGGTCCACACAAAAGCAGAGTGTGATGCTGAGTGTGACCAGGGTTCATGTATCTCCTCGCTGAAAGAAGGCCGTCTGATCTTGTGCTAATCTGCTGGTGCCACTTGTTTGACCAAAGTCTGGATTATTTCATGGCTATATGACAACTTTCCAGGAAAAACACACAGATTTAGCCTCCAGTGACACCACTGTTGCTGAATTACTGACTGTTGAGCCCCAATTGTATATAAGGTCAATGTGTTTTTAGGCTAACATGAAGGGAAATGTAGCAAAAACTGGATTTTGTTTATGATTCCCTACAAAAATTAATCACTGCATACGAGTTTATATATACAAGGAAAGCCGGCACTGCTGGCTCGTGCTTGACCCCTTATTTCATTTAGTTTTAGTATTAGTGTTTTGTTTTTGTTTTAGTCAACAGAAACTAAACATTTCTTACAGTACTGTACTGCCCACTACGATCCACTGTAATACCTACAAGCTTATCAAGGAAACATTATTTGTGTTATATTTATATGGTGAAATCAACCATGGTCATTGTGACCCTAATATAAAATAATTGAAAATAACCACAATCATTTATTTCTTTAATTTCATTTGTCTTTCAATACAAAAGTAGATAGAGACGTTGGTGTCAGTCTGACACACATTGACCCAGCTTCAGCTGGTGCAGAATGTCGCTGCTCGCATTTTAACCAAGACCAACTGTCGGGCCCATATCAGCCAAATTCTTTCCTCTCTTCATTTGCTGCCAATTAAATTCAGTATTGATTTCAAGATTCTTTTACTAGCTTTTAAAGCACAACATGGTCTGGCCCCCAGTTCAATTACAGAGCTATTAATTCCCTATGCTCCAAGCCGTAACCTCAGATGCTCTGATCTACCCTGGCTAGTTGTACCGAGGTGAAGACTGGTGACTAAGGGTGACTGGGCTTTTTCCGTCAGCTCTGGAATTCCTTGCCTGAGAAGATTAGGCTCGCCAACACATTGCCTGTATTTAAATAGTTGCCTAAAACATATTTTTATGTTTTGAAAGCCTTTTCAGATGTCTGTTATTGTGTTTTATCTTCTTCCCTTATTTGTAAATATATTTTGTATGATTATCCAGGTTCTAATTATTTGTATATTGCACTTGTACTATGTATTTGTGAACACTTTGTAACCTTGTTTAGATCAGTGCTGTATAAACAAAGACATTATTATAAAGTAAAATTAATGGTGTGTCTGGGGAGCAAAGGCAACACCTTTTTGAGTTGATTTTCTGAGCTTTAGACGTTTACAGCAGCAGGTGGAATTTTTCTCACTTCCATGATGGTTAGATGCTAAAACTGCTGTGCTTGTATCTTCCTCCATGTACTTAGTCAGTTCATATCCATTCGAAGGTGTGTGACAGCAATCCTACAGTAATAATACCAGAATCATTACTGTCTAAGACGCCTCATTTTCATCCGTCAAAAACATAAATATACAAATTAGACGCATTAAAGTGCTGCATAAACTTCTGGATACATTCATTTGTTGTAAAACTTATTGCAGTTGTGAATTAATGAGATGAGCTACATTGAAATAAATCATAATTAGCTTGTTTTTTTTACTACAGAGACATCTATTATGGCTTGATATGTTGAGCAGGCAATTTCATATATTTATAGTTTTAAAGTAGTACTCTGTAGTGTGCAACACTTACTAGTGTCAGCTTCTTTGTCACCTTACCTGAGAAAAAAAATTAGATATACTGAATATTATTTGTTCTATTCCCCCACCGTCTAAATTCCAAAAAGCCTAATGCAGAGTTATGTGTTGTGGTGCATAAAATAGCACCTTTATTTTCTTGTTAGACAGTTTTATGTTCATAGGGATTTCTGTGCCACCCGAAAATGAAAAACATCACATTGATAATCAGTCTGGTAATCAAAAAGTCCTGTTTGTTTTGGCAGCAAGTGGATGGTTCGGCCATTCCTTAACTTTTACAGATTCAGTGGGGCTCAGAATCCAAAACCGTTGTATACCTTCTCCCTGCGGATGTTGGAAAATATGGTTGATTATTGCACCTAATGAAAAGCAAAAGAGAAAATAAAGAAGGCAAGAGAGGGAGGGAGGGGGAATTCAGTAATGTGAGAGGTGAAAGGGCGCTGCAGCAGCAAAAACCAGATGCTGGACGCATCGTCTTACACAGCATCACCGGCTGACCAGGATATCATCTATATACAACCTGAGTTGCCCTTTATGCTGATAGGAGCATCAGGGAGAAGTGTGTGTGTGTGGGTGAGGGGGGGTGGGGGGCTGGGAGAGACAAATAGAGTTAAGGAGACCAGAGGTGGAGTGATGAGAGGCAAAAAGGAGCAATTAGTGCATGTTGGTGAGAGACAGAGTTTGGTGTCAGAGGGGAAAAGCAAGGTGAGTACTGGCAGGTATAGAAGAGGAGGAATCAGAGGGAAGAGTAGGGTGGAGAAAAAGCAGAATTTTGTTCCATTGCGGAGTACTGTTGACACTCCGACGTGATCCTATCTTGACATTTCTCATCTCTCTTTACTCATCTTTCTCTGATCCCAACCTGTTCTCCCTATGCTTTAGAGATTACCGCTTTCTCTCCCCAAATCTTTCCCCGTCTTAGAAATATGCCCGCCTTCTGATAAGTTGTACTCACAGTACCATGTGACATAAACAACTTGATCAATCGGGCTCGCCTGTTAATAGTCGCTGTCCTCATTTTTGTCGCCCACTCTCTTTGCCCACCCTATCTCTAATTGTCATTCCTCGTTCACACAACGCCTTGTGCTGCCACAGTAATGTGCTGCAAGGTCATCATGTTTAAAGCAAAGTGGTTATTGGTGTCAGGTGCAGCCTGGTGTCATAGCAGATTGGTGGAAATCATAAGACAGACATCAAGTTTCCAAATGAACTCTATGACATTTGAACCACTAGACTCCTCGACTGTTAATTCATGACGCTATTGAAGGTGGTGCAGAAGCAACATAAAAAAATCCTAATCCACTCAACAGAGCTTGGCGATGCCATTTTGCTGGCCACTACATATTCTCCCTGATCCATATTTTCCGACGATGCTCTTAACCCAAAATGACCCAAATTAAATAAGATACATTTGAAAACAAAAACTATGATGGATTGTATTACTTCATCAAGCAATGGATACTTTCAAAGCCAGACGGAACGAACAAGAGAGTTAATGTTAAAATGCAGTCTTATTCCTGCACAAATTGTATGCTCCTGACGTGGCAAATCCTCTGCTGCCCACGGCGATCTCAGAAGTTGTTTTAGTTGCTTGACCTGTTGCACTGAGCAAGCAGAATTTTGCCTTTCAATAATGTTGTGATTTAGCTAACGTCACTGCTTGTTGGAAGGAGATAAGCGAAAACAAATATGGACTAAAATGTATCTACAATGTTCAAAATTAGACAAACCCCCTCCCCAAAAAACAGCAACAAACCAGTCAGGACACACCAAAAAAACAGGCAGACCAGTGTACTGATAAGCTAATGATAATGTAGCATTATCAAGAGATGTGGATGAGACACTTTAAGATTATTTTCAGTCTGTTATATTTCATGTTTATAGGCTAGCAGTGGGAGTGCGTGCAGGATTAATACAGAGTTGAGCAAAACAAAATGAAAATACCAGTCATTTGCAGAAATGTCACATTAGGAAAGAAAGTGGAATCACAATTCTCAGTTTACCACAGCTTTGACCCATAAGCCCCCAGTCCCACATTAGTCTGAGTCTTAACTTTGTCTTTCTTAAAATGACATAGTGCTAACATTGTGCTATTGGGTCCAACAGTATATATACCAATTTGGAGTATATTAGCTTGGAGCAAGTCATAGAAGCTAAGGGAGCAGTTGGCTAGCAGAGAGGGCAGGACTTCCATTCTCTATAAACACAGGAGATAACAGCATTTGCAGCTCACATGATAACAGTGTGAACTAACCGTGTGCTTGATTGTTTAGCTAGTGCACCTTGCTTTTTCTTTTCAGTTTATTTTTGAGCCACCATGACAGACAGAAAGCTGCTGACCATCAGCAGGCTGATCACTTGACACAGGCTAGGAGTTGAGCTGGACCCTGACGGGGTTGTGTGCCAATTTGGGATTTTGCATTTTTGTCAGAGTTAACCCGATGAGGCAATTTGCCAACGTGAATACAAAAATCTGAGTGCTGAGTTCTTTATAAAACATAGCACTGGATTTGGTTGTGAGTAGGCTCCTATTTAATTAGCTGCATGGTTGTAGAACATCGGAAATGTGGGTGGTACGGGAAAATTTTGAATAGAGTAGATTTCATCATTTCCTGTATATTGGTGCTTTTTAATGCGAGGTTCGATACTTTTATCTGGCCTCAGATCGCATATTTAAAGATATTAAAAAGCTAAATATACAGAAATTGATTCAACAAGTAATTCAGGGCCATCTTTAATAAAAAACACTCATTGTTTATTCAAACTTGAGGATCTAGTCATACTGGCCTGCGATTGCAATCTCTGTTAAATGAATTTCTTTAATGTTGTCAAATCAGTGACTATGGTGAAAAGGACAACTGTGGTCTAACTATGAATTCTCCAATAAGCTACATTCATCTTCCATTGTGCAAGAATCATTAGCACACGAGGTCTGTGTCCCAAAGCTGTATTATGTTGTTCGCCACTTATGTTGCTGGCTTTGGCAAAACGCTGTTGCTGAGAGGCACTCCGCATTTAGGGGAACATTTCATGATAAATGACATCAATATAACAACCGTCTGCCATCCTTCATTAAAAGCAATGGTCTTAAAATCATAAGTGGCATGAGGATGTGGTGGTTTGAGGAGTGTTTGTGAGCAAATCCACCAATTTAGCTATATAATAGCTTTGTGAAATACTGAGACTGACATGAAGAATATAAGCAACAGGCAAACAGATTATGAGCAGTTAGTTAAATGCCAAACTTAATATTTGATGCTGACAGTCACTCAGCTACCTGGCTTCCGGGCATGAGTGACTATAGCTAGTGTCAGTGATACGCTCGTGTGTATGTGTTTGCGTGCTATGTGAGAATCTGCCTGGGTGCAGCTAGCAGTAAAAACATGGTATTCTATTGCTTATCAATAAGCAATAGGAATAGATTTTATAATGAATCACTGACATGGCACAGAGTAGACAGACATTTTCAACATGGTAAAAACATGGTAAGAGTGAGTCTAAACTAATAACTTTAAACAGTGGGTGAAACTTGTCCCACCATCATATAGTAGCTCCAACACCCATGATTTGCTGTGTTATTGCTTATGTGTTATTAAGCTTGTGTAACATCTACGAACACCAGCTATTTGGGGTGGGAGGTTTGCTAAGCTAATATGATGTTCATCGACAGACCCTTCATTGGACTCAAAAGACTGAAATACTGTCGTTGGGCACAACTCCAACACAAATGTTGAGTTAACAAGCCACGTAGAAGCATGGCTCTTATGCTACCTTGCTAGCTAGCTGGTATCAAAGCAGGAATTTTTCTTTAAATATAATACTTTAGATTTCAATACTTTGGATACTTTAGATTTACATAATATCCTCATAAATGATGGAGACATGGCTCATTAAGAAAACATTAAGACACATGACAGTGAATAATGGAAGCTAAGTAGAAGATAGGTTTACTGTTTAACAAAGATACTCTGTTCGGTCTAATCTACTGTATTTCTCAGTCACAATATTAAATAAAACAATCTTCCTTGTTCAATCAAACAGGAACACTGAGCGATGGACATGTTGGTGACATTAATGAGCTCAAATACCTTGCCGAGAGGACAGCACATTTAATAATGCTCACAGGTGAACGCTGTCAAACAAATGCCGAGTCCCACCCACGCAAGCTTGAGATTTGATCCGACAGTCTTCGGTTTTTGGTGCTGGTCATTCTGAAATGATACTCCATTATGATGATGTTTCGACAGATTGTACCATCAGGGTAATTTAAGACTTCATTCCATCCCCTAGCTTGTGACACACACACACACACACACACACACACACACACACACACACACACACACACACACACACATTAGTATTGACCACAAACCATGAGACAGCAGATCTGCATCATCTACGGAGGATACACAACTACAGAGAGGAAGGTCAGTCGCTGCATTTATATTCAGGACACAACCATATGAGTAATATGTATGCATATGCACAACATCAACTATCTCTCTCTCTCTCTCTCTCTCTCTCTCTCTCTCTCTCACACACACACACACACACACACACACACACACACACA
>JBBPCS010022050.1:0-24976 GCA_037974645.1 Hollardia meadi
TCAGCGTGATAAGAACTACCTAAAATGACAGAAACCATCTTTGGGAAAAATTTATTTGACGTGTACTTTGAGTTTTTTAGTTTGGCCCATGTCCCATCTGATAACATGGAGGGGGAGGGGTTTATGACCTATACTGCAGCCCACCACAAGGGAGCAATCGAGATGTTTTGGCTTCACTTTTGGGGAGCTCTTATGTCGCCCATCTTTATATACAGTCAACGAATGTTGTCATCATTGACAAGCTTGTTTTGCGACCCAAAGTTATTGAAGTCGGCTACTCGTCAGTGGTGTTGGAAAATAAACTAAAACATAAGTTTTTCTCTTTATCTTAATATCGTAATGGCTCTGTGTGTTTTTCGTGGTATTATTTGAATTGGCAGGCTAATAATAAGCAAAATGCAGGTAAACTACAGATATCTTCCACCAGTTAATATCTGACTCCTGCCAACATGATATTTAAAAAAAAGAAACGCACATTTTAGTAAGACACGAGTGTCCTGTGCAACTTGCAGTGTGTTTCTCTATTTGGTTGTGTTGTGAGTGTTTGCAGAACACGTGTTGTCAAATTGATGAAGATGTTTTCTTAATTTGCACGTGTTTTGTCTATTTGCATGTGTTTTCCTAAGTTGCTGTGTGTTGAGCTGTCTCGGCCACCGTACCTTTCATTTCATTAATAATGAATTATCTTGCTCATCTTTCCATTGCTTACCAATAACTAACCAAGCAGCCAATAACATGTTACTGCAGTTAAATGCTTGAAAACAGGTGTAATAGTGCACTACATTTAAACCGCATGTGAAGTAATTACCACTTATCCTATTACAGCCATAGAGATGTATACAGCAATAAGTGTGACTACAAACACATTGATGTTAGTTTTGAACAGGTTAAAATGTACAGATTTCATGTTTGCCACTAAAGTGAAGTGAAGGTCTTGCTGGCCCAGCTGCTAGGCATTTAATCCCCTAAAATATGAAGAAACAGTATGACTGGCTGTGTTTTGATCTCCTCGCAGTCTGTAATCCTTCATTAATTGCAAATTTTGGGCATCCACTTTGACCCGGACTTGAACATAATTTCATGTGTTTGAGAATGAAACGAGCCCCGCTGCGATGTTTTTGGGTGTAGCGTGTGAGATCATTCCTCAGCAAGACATCGGTCTGCTGGGAGTCAGCAAACAAGACTCTTGGAGCTTCGGAGAGGTGTGTTTGGTGGTCTGAGCTGAACTCTCCACAATCCATACTTTGTACCCATGAAATGCAGGATCATTCGCACTGTGAAGACTGCTTGGTGGAGCATATTAGAGACTCAGCGACTCAGTTCCACAATAGTCTGACTAATGCAGGTCATAAAAGCTGTCAGGAAAACTTGTTATGGTCATGTAAGAGTGTGTTTAGAGCCTGGCAGGTAACCAAGTCCTAACGGGAGCCACACCTACTGTCAACACATGAAGATGATGACCTCGTAATTTGCTTTAATAACAAGCAAAAACAACCCAATTTGGCAACACAGATCAGGTTAAAGGTGCACTGCACCATTTTATGCATGACGATCAGTTTACTAGTCATGAGGACTAAAACAGTGATGGAAACTTAAAGAAAATAATAAAAATAAATAATAATAATAATAATAATAATAATAATAAATAACCCTGGGGATGTTGCATTGAGATGTAAAAAAAAAATGTAGGATCCAGTGTTTTTTGGTGATACCAGGGAAGTCAGGATATATTAACTTCTGCTGCTTTGATTTTGACCATTTTAAAATCAGTACTGAGTACTCCAACTTTATGGAAGTGCAATACCAAACCATGAGGGTAATCCTTTAAATAAGGCAACACACTCAAAGAAACCAACACTGGCACAGAGGATATAATATTCTGAGAGATGTGCAAGTTTATTTGACTGCCACACATGGCAAATTGGCGATCAGGCTTTTGAAAACATCAGGGGGCAGAGAGGAATTGTGTTTGTCATGCTTTTAATCAGAGCTGAAACAAGTAAATTGTTTCCAGCAAGCAATTTAGATGTGAAAATGCAATGGTGTTGCAAAAAACATGTGGCTACATGGTGTCAAAAGGGAAGTAGATGAAAAGAGATGTAACGCCTGCACACTTAGTCCATGCCACCAAAGTTGAGTAGAGACAATGGTTCGATCCCACTTGGATCTTCGTTGTATCAGGATGCTTGAACAATGAAAAAACACGCCCATATTTATACCTCATGGTCAACGCTAGGCTGACAAGCGCTCTATGATGGCAGGTGTGTTCAAGCTTCCTGATTGTACAAGGTGATAAACATCCAAAAACAAGTGGTAATTCAGTCAAATACATAGGGGGAGGTACAGTACATGGAGGAAAACAGTAATACAAAAGCCATACATCAAAACATCAAACATATATGACATATAAACATTATCTCATAATCTCATTACCTACATTCACAAATATATTAAGGTAGATCTTTTTCATCTATGTTCTTCGAAAAGCCTGCACCTATGTGATGTGTGTATAACTACATTTTAAAAATGAAAGTGGAAACACTGCTGCTACCTGCATTGTTTGGGATTCCATAAATACCTTCATGCCATTAGTACAAAACACCTCATATAGACTAGTGTGGCAGATGGTTGGAGTTCCTGATTTGTGGTCATTGTACTTCCATTTTGATTGCAGATCCTCATGTCCTTTAAATCTGTAAACATAGTTTATGAGTTCCGCACTTAGTGAGCACACAGTAAGTCGTTCCAGTTTGTGGTCAGAAATAATTGTCAGCTATACCGTAAGTGTCAAGCTTGTCAGACGGTTAGTGTGTGTAAAGTTTCAGGAGGAACTGTCCACTCAGCTCAGCGGCCCAACCTGTCAAAGCCAGGATGGCATTTATCCAGTGGAAGTGAGCGATTCAGCTCCTGGGAGAAAACCAGACAAGAGGTCTCGATTAATCTCCTCAATTTGGCAAAAACAGAGGGGAGGTCAAATCTATAATCCAGAGCAGATAGTATATCACAGGGGACTTAGATTCATGTCAGATAATGACACTCCGTCAGTAACTTTAACCCGACCCCCAAAACTAGGGGAATTAGGCTTGGCGACATATGGACACACACACACACCCATTATGGCACAAGATTTACTTTTGATGGTGCCAGGATTCAGTCCAGACTGAAACATTCTATTGTTTGGAACACAGATATATGACATGTAATATATAATTAACCCATCATGTCACAGTGAACAATGTCTTCAGTGACGCCACCGCAAATTATTTTTCCAGTGAGTGGGAATATCTGTCCAAGGCTCGGAGTTCGTTACTCCAGGTTCTACACTGACCTCACAGAAACTGGAGTGGCTGAGGCAGAGAAGCTGCTCAAGTCTGTTTGTAATTCTTCAAAAGTTTGGAAAACTTGAGGACTCCTGGACTTCAGGATACACGAGGGAAAGGCGCCGCTGGATTGTCCAAGCAGACAAGTTGAATACACCTCAAACCATTCAAATAATCCGAAACTGTATAGCTTTTATATCCCTGCTCAGGTCCGCCGTAGCAGATGCAGTTATAGAAGGGTTCTCTGAGCGTCTGTCAGACAGGAGCCAGGTTGTTTGTAGGCAGCCTTTGATTTGACAGGGCTGCAGACGTGAAAAGGTCCAGTCGACACCTCGGGGTCTCAGGGGTGTCTGGCGGAACAGAAATGGCGCTAACTGAATTCACACATGTCCCGTTTAGTATGCACATACACACATGCACAAATGCTTTTGTGTGCAGTCAAACTTGCAGTCAAACATGATCCCTGCTTGAGCTCTCACATGCTAAAATATCTCTAAAATATCAAAGTAGAGCCTTAAAAGTGGATAAAGAACAGCCAGAGTAGCAGTCACAGATGTACTACTTGTATCCAACGCTATATTAGAAAAAACTAAAGGGCAATCCTTACACATGAAGATCAGTTTATATGTCACAAATAATGTCTTTTGTGGCACTGAATGGAGTTTTGAGAAATGAACTCCAGGGCCCTAAAGTGAGGCTGTCTCTGCCTCTCTTACTTTCATTTTGACCACTGCATTCTTTTTTTTCTTTTTGTTTTGTTAATCTGTAACTCATCATCTTGTAGTGCAGGGCTAAATCCCTGAAGTACCCATTTCAAGAGTGGGATCTCTTTCAGGATATCACAAAATAATTAAAAACAGGTTAAACATATTCAGTCAGTCTCCACTTAATATTCATCTGGATCAAAGTAGAAATAAACATTGTTGCCATGGCACGCTGCCTTATATCAGGGAGTATTGTCATTTCATGCTATCGGTTGCGACTGCATAATATGTGTTCAGGTGTGGGATTGCTTGTCAGGTCTGCCTCCTGGGTTGAGGTGACTTGGTGCCCTTGACCAGGGGCTCTTACCGCAAATTGCCTGAGTAACAAGCCAGCTGAATGAATGACTGAAACCTTCAACACGCGTGGTGAAAATTACTCTGCTAAGTGTGTCCATTCCGCTATGTGAGTGACGATGGAAAATAAAAGGGCATCGGCATGATGGAAACGACTGACATGTGTTCCAAATGCCAAATTTGTGGCTAAATCCTAATATTCCTGGCCATATATATTCACACTAGTGTTCATGTCAGATTGCTTTCGAGGTTTGACCTCAGGATTCAAGTAAAAGAAGATAGCACGAAGATATACACGTGGAGTTAAAATGCCACATGTTATTGGTGCACTGGCCAACAAATATAAAAACTAGTCGTGACTTTATACAATAAGTAATCTGTTGAGCATCAGACCGTGACACACATAAAACCGGGAGTGGCTTGTTTTGTTTTCTGAAAGGCAGAAAGGGCAGAAATCATTCATTTTACTTGGTGACACCTTAAACTATCAAAAACCTTGATATGTTTTGGCCAGGGCTGCAGCAGGCGGAGTTCCCCTCCATTTCAGGTGGGCACATAAAACCACACCTGACCACCAACCACTCCAGCTGAAGGATGGCTTGTGTATCAATCTGAAAAAAAAGAGCATGTGCGCCATCAGAAATGCAGCAAAGACTAATAAACAGTTTCACATGGCTTGTCATGGCTGACTCACCTGCTTTGTCTAAGCAAACACTTAAAACTGTTAGAAGATTAAATGTTTGTCTGCAATGACAAATGATGGCAAATGGCAGACAGGGGTTTTACATCATGTATGAGTTCCTAAAGAGTCTTTCCAAAATGAACGCAATGGCATGTTTTGGGAAATGAGCAGCATGTATACCCAGTTTGTATTTAACAACTTCTTTCCTCTCAAAATGACACCAACAATGTTTAGATTGGTTAAGCCCACTACACTATTAATGGAACTATGATTTTGAAGGATCAATTAATGCAACAGCCATGGCATCAGCCATTGCGGAACCAAAGCAGGAAGAGGCATTGTTCTCCCCGGTAACAGTGAACAGAAACTCTACCCTGCAAAAGCAAAAGAACCTGCTGATGGAGAAGGTGAAGAAGGAGAGTGATAGAAACCAAGGTAAAACAAGAGCGAACAGACGGGCATTCACTTGAAAGCACTCTGGTGTTGTGTCAAAATCTGTTCCCCTGTCAATATGTGTCTCCCCCTTACCACCGGGAATTGAGAGGGTTCAAACCCGACATTCTTTCTTCTAGATCAGTAAGTAACAAGACCTGCCTACTTATTAATACAACCAGGTGTTTACTCACAGCACTGAGACCAGAGTTTCTAGATCCAATTGGAATTCTTACAGTTGTACGGGCAGGGTTACCCCAACACTAACCCTAACTGGGTTAGGGTTAGAACCCTAACTATCTGTCTGTCTATTTCCACTTTAAATGGCTCAAACCTGCATAAACAGAATGCTCTTATTATACAAATGTATTCTCAGTTGTGCCAGGCTTCATAAAACATGACCTGACAGACTGAACATACACTGTAGCTGTAATATCAACAGCACAATATCTGTCTTTCATTTACAAAGGGGTGTTTTTGGGGATTCTATAGGAAAGACATATGGCTACAATTTACAACCGCTAATAGCTGAAAACCACTGTCACCTTCATTTAAAGCAAGCTTCCTGTTTCCCCTCTCCTGACATGCTCTGAACAGCTGACCTGGCTGGGCCGTCTAACACAACACAGAGGCTCTCTATTGTCCATTAAAACTGCACGCTCAGCTGCTTTTTGTCTTTGACACAAACACACACACATGCACACATATACGTATAGTATCTATTTTCTCCTCCACTCTGCGTGTCTGTCTGTAACCCCTCTGATGGAGGGTGAAAGACAGAAGGAAAACGTGCAGCACACCTCCAACCAAATTTCCACATCAGCTTTCACCCCGGAAGGATGCAAAGTCATCTGTATGTGTTCCACCACCTTCTCTCATTCTATCTTTCCCCCTTTCCCTCTCCTCCCTGTTTGCGTTGTGATGACTGTAATACAAAATCTGAGAATCAATAAGACGCCTCTCTGTTGTGTAATACGTTGTTTCCCTTCATTTCCTGGCTGTCATTAAAGTTTGTGAGAGAGTTTAAAGCCATTACGTGGACACTGATGTTGGCAGAAATGTCGATTTTTTTTCAACACCAGCTGGAGAAGAAATGGAACTTGCATTGACCACAGGCCAACAAAATGAAGCAGCATCCTCACACATGCTCTTATCTCCAATATGGCCTAATTGAAAGTGACACATTGCTACAAATCAATACACAAACCCATTGTTGCGCTGGAAATGTCTTCAACTGTCCCCATTCCTGTTTGTGCCACAGATTCTAAAAAAACACATTCTAGACACAATGTCTGCTGTTTGCATTTATAGCATTATGTAATCAAGTGGTCAATAGTGCATAACAAGAATATTTTATTTGATCAAAACACATTATCTGTAGTGAGAAGCATTCAAGACCACTTTGTGGGTTTTTTTTTTTGTGCCATGCATTCAATTTCCTGCACTTTTTGAGAAGCATAAATCTGTCAGCTGAATCGATGTGGGCAGGGATCGGCCTCCTCCGGTGTGCAACATCACAGCTACAGATAGCAGTGACATAACACAGCTCATTGTGCGAGGAATGGCATGCAATAACAGTAGCCCAACGCACGGTCCTGAATAGGACTTCAAAGGCAGTGTGGAGTTCAGCACCGCAAGGTATTTCATTGTAACTCTACCACACGGCGGAGGAGAGAAAATTTGGATGCTGGAATCCTCCACGGCAGCAGGAATTTGGCAGACCTACAGGGACTCTCATGTCACATTCCCACTCGGCTCATTACAGTTACAGAATAGCATTCCTGATATTCTTACATAACGCTGTACGTGTGCTGAACCATCACCTGGACTTGGCATATGTCGGGAGGTGGGCTTAGACAGAACCGTTGCCTGCTCATGCTGGTCATCACTCGGAAAAGGTGGAGAAAGTGAATTTACTGTGGAGATTCTGCCAATACTTTCCAATACATGACAGTTCTTTGAGCAACTGAGTTTGTCATTCCAGCTGCAAATATCCCTCTAGGGCTCTTTCAACCCTGTCTCTCATTTCATATCATTTTCTCTTCTCTCTGTTACTGTACTCCCTATCCTTTTCCTGCTACCTACAAGAGTTCACAAGGAAATTCCACTTCTCAGTAACATTACTTATGTTTTCATTATACACACATTCTGTCTGCTGCTTTCTGTCCTTCGTGTTCTTGCCTCTCCTATCTGCTTGACAGTTATGAAGTGAAGATTTGGGCACTCTCAAACCCAAGTTTGTTCTATTTATACTGTGCAGTTGGAGTGGTTTGCTGTGTTCAGAGCTCCAGGCCTTTTGGACCCATGGAGGAAGGGCCTAATCCGCCCACTCTCCCCGCCGCCAAGCACTGCCGGGCCAGCAGGACCGCCGGGCCATGTCTCTGCCCACTGTCCCAACTCCTGACCGCATGCAGCTGGGAGGGAGAGGTGGTGCAGATGGAAGGAATGGAGGGGGGAGTGAGAGTCACTTGACAAGCATGTACTGTATAAGGTGTATAAAAAGCTGTAGGACAAAAAATGCTGTGTTGTTCATTAACTTCTATTCTTACCTGTAAGTGAATTAGCTTTTACATGAGCCTAAACTCTTTCCCAAAAGATGTTTTTTTTAAATAAAGGAAAGCAAATGTCTGAGGAGTAGAGAATGGAGAAAATAATGACGGAAGAAAAATGTTGAGGGGTTATTTACACAGATGGCTCAAGACAAATTCCAAGGGTCTAAAGTAAGAGACAAGGCAGATTTGTGGGGCTGCAATCAGTGAAAACTTTTGACATCATGTCCATTATGCAACAATGACCTAAAAACTCCCCCCTTGCTAAAAATGCCAAGCACGAGAGTTGCTATAAAAGGAGAAGGTATGCATCAGATTTTCCAGGCAAATGGATCAGTTGGACAGTTTTGGAGGTACTTTGATGAGTATTTATCAGGCTGTGATCAGGGGGCCTAAAAATAGAGTTCCATAATATTGACTGACAGCAGGAAATATAACTCAAGATAATCCTTGAGAACAAGTTGTATTAGTGACTGCTAAGTTCAAAGAAAAGACACTGAATGAACGCTGTGTTAAAATGTACTATTAGTGAATTTTGGTAATATTGTGGCATTTAAATGTCGCCAAGAAAAGATGAAAAACAATTGCTTGGCTGATGCATTTACATGTATTTGTCTTGACTGTCAGATTTCCTCATGCACATGATATTCCGCCTGCAGAATTCATATGCAGAGCAAAAGCAAAGCAAAACATTTCTAATCAAGTCATACTTCTCAGTTCCATATTTCCTTGATTCTTCATCACGCTGACAGAACAAACCGGCAGATCAAATGATGCTGAATGTCGCCCTGTCCATGGCTTCTTGCTCATCACTAAATCTATCCCACAATATTGCTGGTCTTGGAGTTTCATATACAGTATTTCAAGAATGCAGACTGAAGTCTGATATGCCTGGGCTTAGCAAGCACAACAGAGGGCAAAAGCCTCAGAATAACACATGGCTAAAGCCCTAAAGAATTCCCTTGGACACAGCTACTGACCAGAAACTGTGCGTTGGAGGCGAAAGCAGTAGAGCTGCTGCAACCCCAGACCTAAATAGCATGGTCACTGCTGGTGACCGCCTGAGACACTCAGCACTTTGGTTTGAGATGCTTTGGGCCATAACTGAAATTAGATTTACAGATATACTGTATTTAGATATATCTCCTCATCACGCAACATCACACACTCAAATGTACATATTATGTACACACAGTCAGACAGGAGGCGTTGTAGTAAGTCAAAAGCAGCTGGACTTTTTCTTGTAATGATAAACCCTCAAAGAATGATCATAAACTCAGTAGTTCTTTCCAGCTCTACGGTCTATTTTAACATCTTTCAGCTCATTGTTTTCATTTTCCGGCCTGCGACTTTGCTGTTTTGGATCAGTCTCACAGCTCGTGCCAACCCAGCAGTGATGAACCTGCCCAGCATCAAACAGCAGACAGAAGTTATAGCTGGTAAACACAGTGGAGCTGGGAGCTGTTGAAAAGTCTCCTACAGAAGTGGTTGGAGACCAAAACAGGGATAAAAGGGGAGTGAATATCACTCATTGTACAAAAACTTTCAGTGGGCGACCCCAAACACGACTCAAATGAAATGGTAGCCTTCTTCGTACAACAGAACCCTGTTATTCATGTTCACAGAAAGTCGTATCAAACCATAGACTGTCAGCGTATCATATTATATGAACGGCAAATGGGATCTAAAGTATCCGCCAGAGCAATGAAACGATAACTCGCAGATTCGTCTGGGAGATTCTCGGTTGATGTAATAGCTTGACTCATTATTTTGTTCTTTCAGCTCCCTGAGAGGGTGTTATTTTTGGTTTAAATTTTACTCAATGAACTGTTCTCACTTTGCTTTTCATATAGAAAATGGAATGGATTAAAGGAACTGCCTGAAATGGATCGAACAGATTGATTCAGGTGCCTGGACTGGATTTCTTGAGCTTCACTGACATCAGTTACACTTCTTTTTTTATCTACCCTCTTTTAACCTTTGTACCACTGATTGCATTGCTTTGTTTATTATGTGTGTGTCATACTGAAATGTCTGGCCTATGTGGGGATGAAAACCATTATTGAATAGTGAATCCAGTTCTACTTTCAGTTCGCCGTTAATTTGCTCTCTGTGTGAAAACAAAAGAAAGTCAAACAGAATACTGAAGAGTGAGAAAGAGTGAAGATCTGTTTGTGCATGTGTCGGGATGGGATCCTTAACAAAGTGTATTTTGGTGTCTTCCGAAAATGCTTTTTGCTTCCAATAAAACATTTTTCAGACCAGTAGTGACATGGCATATGATATATCCACCCTACATGTATAGGTCACTGTGTGGGCTGACCTCCTTTCACCACAGCCACCATAACAATTCACTTTGAATATGAGTCAGCATCAGTCCTTCTCTGACTGCAAATGCACTGCTAATGAAAGTCTACCTTTTCCTCGGCTCAGTATAGTTGTGTCTGAAGCCAACTCCTTGTAGTAAAGTAAGACCTCAAAATGACTGAAGGTATTGATGGTACCCCTGCATTTGATGGGTTTTTTTTTTTGCAATAAACATGGTCACTATCATGTGTTCAAAAACATAATTTTCATAAGCAAGGTATATAGCAGCAGGAGCTCGTCTCTAATCATCCCTTTAGTTAAAGGAGCATCTTGGGGTTCTACCACTAAGCCTCTGTGGCCACCCTCAGTAGGGACAACACACACACACATACACAAACACACACACAGTCACAGAGCAACATATCATCCTATGGAATCTATCTAACCTCAACCACCAAGCCACTGGAAGGCAGCTACTTAAGTGAAGTAACATCTTCCCCTAGTCTGTAATAACAGCCTGGCCAAATCCAAACCACTCTGTCTGAAAGGACGGGTGCTTTCATAAGGGAGAGATTAGCCAGCGGATAGTGTTTACAGCTAGGTGTGCTGGGTGTACGTGCTCACCTTTTCATAATGGTACAGAGAGAGGCAGGGAAACACAAATGGCTCGTGCACTGCTTGTGCTTAGTTGTCAGGCAACTGTTGGTGTTGTAAGCGAGCAGTGGCAAGTGCTGTTGATGTGCTATTTGATAACAGCGACTGCAACTGTAGAGGCAGCTCTGCGTCTTCCTCAAAGCCCAGGAAATATTCTAATAACCTGTTTTTGATGTAACTCAAGGCAGGGCTTTTCCAGATAATGAGTTGTTGTATGTCATTCAAGGGTGACTGGGTGACGTGATGGCAAAATATGTGAGATCTAGTTCAAGATCATCTGTATATTTACAGGAACAGCAGCTCTGTCTTCCTCTCCCTGCTTTTCCATTTGGGTCGTGTCTGGATTTTATCCACACTGTATGACACACGTTTGATCCTGTTGTACTAGTACATATGTTGGGTACCAAGTCATTTAGGAAAAGTCCAAACAAAGTCACAACCGCAAAACAAACCAAATAGAGTGCAGCAGGAGAGTGCTGCATGCGCTCCAAGCCAGGCTGAAATCCTCTGACACCGAGCACACCTTTTTGATTAACTGCCAGGCTCAGAGACAAAGGTGCTGAATGCTGGCAAAGATGACTGAAAAAACAGGTTTTTTTCTTTGCTGCCGGTGCACAAGTTGTTTTTGCCTTGAAGGTTCTACAAGTTTTGAAACTTACTGAGTTGAAGCAAGTAGCATCAACTTTTATCTGTATCAAAACAAGAGTCTTTACTGTACCTCAGCCCTTTCAGAGTTGATGAAGCATGTGTGTGAGTGTGTGTGCATGCTTGCACATGTCAGCATGTGTGATCATCATCCACGGTGACAATCCCATTGTGACACTTGCATGCTTTTCTATTGTCACCTGATCTTCCTGTGAACCCAACACAGGAAACAGGAGAGATGAAAGAGGGAGAGGTGAGAGAATTATGGGAAATCATTGATAAGAGCCTATAAGTCACATTGAATTACTTCACCTTTGCAATGCATTTCATGCAAGAATTCAAGGTTTTGCAAGCATACATGCATGCAAAACCTTGTGTCAGATTTGAAGTCAGTTTCTGTCCGTGCGGACTCATGCAGTAAGATAGAGTTGGTTGCCTCTTTTGGGGTGAAACCACAGCTATGCCAGCTAAAGCTAAAGACAACTCATGAACCAAAACAGGATATATATTAAAAAGAGTTCACAGCTCCCTAACAAGTCCTGTCCAGCCCTTAGTTGGTGTTTTACTGCGTGCACTTTTCTGTCAAGGAAAACAGATTTAACTACACTGTATAATTGTTTTGTACAAAGTGGACGTGGCTGCTTCCTTCCTCTACATTTTTTGTAAAGGCGGCATTGTGTATGCAAAGGCTTTAACTTGATATCATGTGACATAATCTACATATTTGCTTCAGATTTCTACTAATATATATTGGTTGTCATGGCCTTCATGGGATTAAAAAAAAAAAAGGTTTCGTCTTCTTCTTCTCCCAATGATAGAAAGACTGAAAATAGAGAATGGTCTAACTGGGAGGCCCGTGGTTCACACTGGTTCAGACATCGGCAACCATATGAATGGATCCTCCAGTGAACACATCCAGTTGTGACTTCAGTTACTTTTCGAAGGACCTTCTACAGTCTGTAAAGCATAGACATGGGAGGAGTACCAGCTGTTCAGAGTTAATGTGCAAAAATAAAAACAGAAAAGACAACCATTTTGGACAAAGATGGTATCAGCGAATACATTAAATTAAACCGAAAAGCATCTATTTTCACATTTATATTGAGGAACAGAAGACTTTATTGTCTTAACCACCTTTTCTTATGAGGTGCTGCAGAGTTGTAGCTTGAACAGCCAGCAATGATAACATGAACAAACAGCGTACAATTGTAGTTCTATTCCAAGGGCTAATTTAGCAAAATATAGTATAATTGTCTTAACATGCATCTGGTCATAGATAGGCGAAGTCTATCATAAATCATAAAATGTTTGAGACTGTGAAAATACGTAATTAGAAAGACTACACACCCATCAGTCGCTTAAGTATTTAACACTCACCGAAACCCATGACTGAAACCTTGTAAATCAACTAGCTAACGGTACCATTGTCTGTATATAAAGATAGACCACATGCTAGCCCCCAAAAGTGAAGCTAAATCAACTTGATTGCTCCCTGGTGGCTGGCTGCTGATAGGACATGGGCCAAACTAAAAACTCAAAGCATACAGTGCGTCAAATAAATTTGTCCTAAAGATGGTTTCTGTCTGACGTCACCAGTACAAGATGGCAGCGCTCGTATTCGGAATATTTTGGCTTCATTTTTGTACAATGGGAGGAAGTGGAGATGTGTCGTCCATCCTTATTAATGTCAATGGTACCAACTAGCTCTTCTTTCACGTCGCTGCAGCTGTCAACATGGCCAGACTTGATTTGATGGATTTTCACCTCTTTTAATACTTTTTCTGTGCCAAGTTAACGGCCATGTTGGTGCTGGTGACGTATACTGTGCGAGATAAGAAATGTAGTCACACAAAACTAAATTATTCTTTCTTATCCTTACCACTGTGTGTAGTTGCAAAATTATGTTACCAACATCATATTTATAATTCATGGCACAATTCAAACGGTATCAAAAAACATATACAGTATATCTGTCTCTAGCCTCAACTACCATTCATAATTTTTCTGAAATAAGATCCCACGGGGGATACCGGAGGGGGGGTGGGACTGCACGTATTACTCCTCTGTTACAAAATATAACAAAATATATACACACAAAACTAAACTGAAGTCTGTTGCGACAGTTTATAAAGTTTTAGTCAGTTGTTGTACTGTGTTGCTCGCAAAGTTTAAATACCTCCAACATGGCTGCCAGGAGGTGAGTTACACCACCTGAAAGCCCTGTAACAAGTTGCCTCGGCTCTTTGAAGTTGTCTTACTGCTACAGGGTTCTTCCAACCCAGCTTTTGTTCAGCCATGTGTGGCGAGGAGTATCTGCCCCACAGCTGCTTTAACCAAATGACTGGAGGCACAAAGCAACATCAGCAACAATCTGCTGAAAAGCTGCACTTTCTTCTCACAGAGTTCTTCCTCAAACACACACATGTAGGCTACACAGTCAACCTGAAGGAATGTAGGGCAGCATGTTAGACCATTTTGGACCCATGTGAAACACATGCTGTTCAAATGCTTATCTTCACACAATTCTCTCACAAATAGGTCTGCAACTAAAGTCAGGATTACGCAAAAACTACTGAATGGATTTTCACTAAACTTGGTGGAAGGATGGGACATGGGCCAACCCATGAACTTTTGGCATGGTTCTGGATAAAGGGGCGGATCCAGGATTTTTTTAAATCTCTTTCTTTAACATTACGAGATAGGGTATTTTTCAGCATTTTCATTAATTTTCCAGGGAATAATGCATGGATCTTGTTTGTTTTTTTAAAAAATCAGGCATATTCATATCCAGATCTAGTGAATTTAAACGTGTTTTCAGAGGGGGTAGTCTTTTCCTGGCTGTTGTGCGGTAACAAATAGCGCTAGAAACCTGCAACAATGTGTAGCTAAGAGTGTCACCACTTGCTGCAGTTGGTGCTAAGGCTTAAATAAGATAATAATAATAATAATAATAATAATAAACTTTATTTATAAAGCGCCTTTCAAAACCAGAGTTACAAGGTGCTGTACAATGCAACACAGAAGAAAATTAAAATGATAAATATAAAGTTAAAAACAGGAAATAAAAAGTAAATTGAACAATAATTGTAAAAAAACAAAAAAACAACAAAAACAACAAAACAAAAAGAGGGCTGTTGGGCCTTGGCGGAGGTATGCGCTCTACTGAGTGCCATTCTAGTTTTCACATTTAATTGTTTTTAGTCAAAATGCTGTGAAAAATGTAAAAAAAATGCTCGTCACAATTTCCCAGAGGTCAAAGTGACGTCTTCAAATAGCTTCTTTTTTCCAATGAACAGTCCAAAACCCAAAGACTCTTCATTTACTATCATCAATCACAAAGAAAAGCAGCAAACCGTCACATTTAAGAATGACATTGTTGCTGTTGAAAAATACTAATCAATGAATCGATTAACCCTTGCAGGTCTACTCATGAATGAAACTGTTGTCCCCAATATGTCTTGCGTGGAATTTTTACTTATTACTATAAATTCAAAAAAATGTTTACTTTGGGTACAAGGACAAGTCAGTATTAGCGGACACACCGAGGACAGGGTTTACATTTGGATACTTACTTGTAATAGGCATAGGTGGAAAGTGACTGAGTACATTTACTCAAGTACATTTTTTGACATACTTGTACTTTACTTGAGTTTCTCCATTTTATGCTACTTTATACTTCAATACTCCAATACATTTCAGAGGTAAATATTGTACTTTTTGCTCAATTACATTGATTTTACACTTACAATTACTTACTGGTTACTTTTTACATTGAAAACAGATTATATGCTTATATGATGTGTTGCAATGGTTTATTAGTAATCTACCCAGTAGTATACAAATTGGCTCGACATTGACAAACTGACAAAGGAGCTTGAAAAAAGTTTGTTCACTTGTCGAAGGTACTTTCATGATTCAACAAAATATTATTTTAACTTGGTTAGTTTTAATTTGGACTATATTTTGATGATGTTAACAAGCGCAGTGCTCCTTAGTTCTTTGTTCCAACTCTGAGTCCATAACAGACACACAACAGTCTCAGAGTAACACTGCAGAGGCAACCACACGCTTACCATGCCACACATTCTTAATAGCAAACTTGGTATATGATTATCTACACATTTAAACCAGACTGCCCACTGAAATCAGTACTATGTAGGCCTATGGGATAATCATGCAAAACAACACACGCACACAAGCACACACAGCTCTATTAAAAACAAGAAACCACACAAGAAGTATTTTCTGTGGCTTGAAGGAATCTGCTGGAACAAACATGATACATTCTCCTGAGTGCCACCATGAAACCACACAGCCTTCCCGGTACACTGTCTGCTGTGCAGCCTGGGGGTAGGCCTCCTGGTCGGCTATATTTGGGGGGAACATACAGGGTTCAGGTGAAATACCAGAAACAGCACGACACACATACACTGAAATTAGAGACAGGGTCAAAGCCGCCCTCCACCCCCTCACAAGACATATGGTTCTGAGTAAATCAGCTGATAAGTGAATCTGTGTTCCTTTATGAGTTTTTGTGAGAGAGAGCATGTTGTGCTTTTTGCCCCCAGTGGATCCCTGTATAAGCCTCTTATATACTTTTATATAAAATCTGCCAGTATTTCTTCTCAAACTGTGCAGGTAAAATGAAATCATCTAAATCAGACGTACAAAGTCAATGTCAACCACATCAATAAAACCATACACATAAAGCGATACATTAACAGGTGCAGTATGATGTTTATATTTATATATTTACATGTGCATTCCACCTGGTATAATTGCTCCACTCTTACCCCCACATCATGCACTACACATCTCCTTTCTTATTTTAACAACACAACAACGCAACATTTTGGCTTGAGCTGGATCAAAGAAAAGTTGCTTAAATACTATGATTTACTGCTACTTTTGCTC
Organism: Hollardia meadi; assembly: GCA_037974645.1. Lineage (NCBI taxonomy): Eukaryota > Metazoa > Chordata > Actinopteri > Tetraodontiformes > Triacanthodidae > Hollardia > Hollardia meadi. Next base: position 16,562 of record JBBPCS010022050.1, read on the forward strand.
TTTTTGTTTTGTTTATTGTTTGAAGCCTTTTATGCAACATTTATAGTACCTATAGAGGAACCAGTTATATAATTGGCACGCACCAGCTGTCAGTCTCGCAGTTTGTGGTTTAACTGATATACATAATTACCATTGGCCTAATGTGTGGGGAGTGCTGAATATGCTTCTGTCAAAATGCCCCGTGAAAGTCATTGAACCTGTAGTGACTTTTTGTGTCAAATATATTTACACCACACCTGCTTAGTAGAGAAGAACAAACAGGTTAAAATAGAATAGCTATAAATCCCTGTTTTATTTTTACTTTTGACAATACTGTTATTCACGTCACCTCCGGTACACACGCACGCACGCACGCACGCACGCACACACGCACGCACGCACACACACACGTCCCTGAACATCTCTGACCTGGCTCTGACTCATACTATCAGGCAATTGGGGAAATGAGAAAAAGAGATGGATAGATGGAAAGGTCGTTTTGCCACAGTGAGATTTTAGATGAGGATTTGCAGGATTTCAAGCCTAAGCCCTGTTCTCAGTCAAGCGAAGGCAGCACAAGTGCATGAAAGAAGCCCCTGAGCTCCCAATAGTTAGTCATTTTTGTTGTGAGCCTGGTGCTACTGGTGTTGGGAGAAAGGCATAATAGTCAATCTATGCACTGTGATATCGATCAACCAATAGGAAAGAAGGTGACACACTTGAATGACAGCCCCCGCATTTGCATAATTAATCAGAAATGTAGTATGAAGAAATGTAAAAAGAAAGACAGAAATAAATAAGTGTGGGGAAATAAATAGGGGGAAATTCTAATAAATAAAAATGAATAAATTAAATGGAAAATTAAATGAGAAAATAAATAAATAAGGGAATTAATAGGAAGATAAATAAATACAGAAGCAAATTAAAACACAAATACCAATTTTTATCACAATTTATGAATGCATTTAATGACATAATAATTTATTTATGGTGTAATTTATTTATGTGGGATTTTGGCAGTTTCTGTCCTCCATACAATGGCTCATCCTAACAGGTATAGACGATCTTTGTCAGTGGAGGCGACCATCGTCACCTAGCAACCAGCTACAACAAACTACAAAGACACAGCGCTGACCTTAATGCCAGCGTTAGCCAGCAAGCTAACCAGCTAGAGTTATACTACGAGTCCAACACTTTTCTGTTGTAGCGGAAAAAATGGTGAAACAGACGATACAGATATTTGCACGCATTAAACCGACTAAGAAAACTGTGGCGGTAAGTTGACAACTAAAACTCATTTAGCTTAGCCGAATTAAACACAACTTCCCTTGTAGGCTAACGCTATAAAAGATAATGGTGCGTAGGGGGCTGTTTATTGAGTGTAGCTAAGCTAATGTTAGCTTTATATTATAATTAACGAGGCATGCTTGTTTATATTTCGGCCTACGTTAATTATTCCAGTTCAGACCGATGTTTAATCACAAAACAACAAATTAAAACAACAGGTGTTGCAACTGCTAAAAGCACACCTGTCTGGACATAACACTCAAGTTGTGTTTGTTGTTGTGTTTACAGTTTCTACGCGTTTTCTACACCTGTAACTTTTTCACCACAGACACTTTGGCTTGTTATACCAGGACAAACACCGGTGTATCTAATAACATTAATAATGACGACCTTTCCATTAGTTAAGTTAATTTAATCATTTCAGTAATCAAGAATTTACAGAGCCAGGGCCCCTGAACGGAATGCAGTCATAATGAATTTTTTTTATTTATTTTTTTTTTATTACACTTGTGCTTTTCTTGCTATGCCATGTCAAAAATATCCTCTCTAAAGCTCTACATTGTCACCTGCTCCATACAGCAAGAAGCCTATAAATGTCCACAGTTTACTTACCTCTTGCTTCATGGGTTTTTGGATGTTGACACCAATTTTTTTTATTTTTTTTATTTGAGTTGAAGATGCTAACAGCTGATATTTTGTGCTGATGTTTAGTATGTTTAATGTGGCACAAATCTTTTCCCCTGTCATTTTCTTTCTGGCTGAATGAATTTGTCTTTTTCAGACCATATTGGGTCCATAAGTATTATGTAAACTGCAGCACAGTCATCAGGATGAAATATTATGAGTCAAAATCCGATTTTTCATTTAGGTCTGGTGTCAAACTGTGACAATCATATCAACCAACCTATTAGTGGCTGTTTTTTAAATTTTATTATTTTGTTATTTTGCACTGACATACACACACACACACACACATGCTGATGGTCACTCACTATCAGACGATCAGATGGGCCTTCTTTATTGGGTACACATATAAAGGGTTAATAAATAGCTAATTTCAGCACTTCCTTCTCTCTGAAGCCCAGTTTGTTGTCTGGGAACAGCATCTGATGGACAAAATCAAAATAAATCAAATCAAATAACTTCAAAGGTTTTTCTCTGGCACTTTAGCTTCAGCGGACAACACCCAACAAAATGAGAAGAGCACAGCTATCTCCTCTGGGCTGTTCGAGGTTCTGCACACGTCCACGTGAAGTCGACACAACAGTGGTGGTCAGGAGGCGATGCTGCAAGTGGGGTGACAGTGAAAAACAATCCAATCATTTAGGCCTTATCTTTTACTTCTGAAACCCTGGGGACTTGTAATTGCATCAGTTTCCATTGGAGACATATGCCAGAACACATGTTGAAGTTCACAAAAAGGGTGGTGAGGGTGGGGGGTTTGCTTGGTTTGACCTCACAAATGTCCTCCTCTGCTAGAGCTCAGTCTATATTGGTTTAATGGCCTCCAGTTTTTCTTGTCTCCCCTGAGGCTTCGCTGTGCGGTGGTGAATTTGTAGAGCTTGCCTACACTGATCATCATGATTGCTTGTTCAGTTCTATTGCTTTCCACAGAGTATATGCTGCATAAACCCCATCGCTTGCAATACCCAAACCACAAGTGGCCAGAGCTATATTTTAGACCAAACATGATGCATTGTCTCTGTGTTTAAGTTGAGCTGCATGTATGGCACCACATACCATAACAGCACACAAATCATAAAACATACAATAGACTACTCTTACTACTCTTTATTGAAACAGTAAATGAATGCCTACTGTATGTGGCTACTCTCAAATACCCCCCTAAATATTCCCCTGTGGTAAATTAGCCCTGTGCGTTTTGTCTTGTGCTAAAACAGCAGCCTGTGTTATTTTGGCTGTAGGACTGACTCTCCTGTTGTCTCTGGCTCCCTCAGGTGTACTCTGTAAACGATGAGGAGCAGACAGGTGCTTCTGTGGAGTTTGTGGTGCCCAGGGACCTGGCTGATGGCTTTGTTAACAACAAGAGGGAGTGCTACAAGTTCAGGTAGAGTGTAGCTGCATTTGTAACTTTCCACTGGCTTTGTTTCCCAAATAAGCCAACTAATTTGGCCTCATTAAATTCAAACTGGTGATAATTTACAACATTTTTTATATCTATAAATGGCTCTATGTATTGTACGTCTATCATTTGACACTGTAAAGTCGTGACTGAACAATATACTGTAGGAGGGGTCTTCTAAATCCCACCTGTGTTGTCACGTACAGTACCATAAAACAACAGCAGTTTGTTTACAGTGGAAATAAGATTGAATAAAACTGCATGCAGTCTACATGTAGTGCCTTCATAATATCAGCATAAGTAGCTCCAGTCTTTCAAAAGGTAACAATGACCTTATGTCATGCTAAAATTGGGAAAAGTAAGAGTCTTGCAGATGGCCACTTCAGCTCCTGAATTCAATTATTTAGAATGAGTAAAGATAACATACAACAAAGAGGAAGGTGTGTTGCCCACCAGAATTTATGCTCTCAAGGTTAACTAAGATCTTTTCCCATTTATATTTCATCCACCAGTTTTGTCCCTGCAGAACCAGGACATCTGTTTAACGCTGGTGGTGAGAGAGCTGCAGCCTTATATACCCTCTGGGCAGGACCCATGCCACGCTTGCAAGCCCTAAATTCACAGTTAGGGAGTCAGACAGCAGTGGACGTTGAGAGCCTTTAAAAACCACAGAGTCTTAAAATAATCTTCGGAGGTTCCCTTGTGCCCTTATAGAAATAAAATGTCCACATTTAACGATGTTCCTGGGTGGATTCCTCTCACACCGCTCTCATCTCTCTGGGATAACACATGATGGGTTGAGAGTTTTTAAGAAAACAGAACTGATCTCCTCGTCCACTCAGGCAATTAAATAGACTGCTGTTGTACTTATTCAGCCCTGCTGTGCCTAACTGTGTTAAGCCTTGGATGTTTGAGATAAAGCAGCAACATACAGGTTTACTGTATGGCTATAGATCGATGTTCTGACCTCTTCTGTTGTGCCAAATGTGTCATGTACTGTCTTTGTTCTCTCACTTTTGTCCAGGTTCCAAAAGGTATTTGATCAAGCAGTCAAACAAGAAGAGATTTTTGAAAACATTGCCAAACCAGTTGCAGACAGGTAAAATCTTACTGACACTTTACTTTTCAAAATGAAAAATGTAAAAAAAATTTTAGGTCATTTTAAAAGTTTATACAATTTCTTTAAAAGCCTTTGTCAAACCTACAACTTTTAACTGTCCCATTCATAAATCACAGCGCTGAGAATCTATCACTAACCCTCTGTACCCATTGACACTCACCTCTCCATTCTCTTGTTAGGCCACACAGGCTTCAGCTGGCCTTGTTGGCAGGAAGTCAGTTAGGCTCAGTTTTCGTAAAGATCGAAGTGGAGGGTGTCTGTGAATTTTGGCCTCCTGTGGTGACCTGTACTTAAACCACTAAGTGGATTAAGCTGGCAGTCAAGCTGGTCAAGATGGCAAACTGTGCCATCGTGAGTGTGAGTGTTTTCAAGCCACAACACAGAGCTATACTATGTACTGTAGCTGCTCACTCAGTTTTAGCTGTTTAATTAGTCATTCATAGGACCACATTTATGAGATTAACTCAAGCTCAAAATCCAAAAAGGAAACCATCAATACTAATCATTATAATGGGAATGGGGCTATGTTTTAAATGTAAAATGTTTTACATTTTATATCCATTTTATTTTAAATATTAACATGCCCAATATATCGGATACATTACATACACATGTACGTATGTTATTGATATAATAGTCCAGCCAATAAAGTCACTTCTGAATTGATTAATTTAATATTTAATTAATGGTTGATGGCTGAGTATGATGATTAAAGGCAGCAGATTAGCCATTTAGTTAATAACCGCACTGTTGGCAAGATTATCAGGAGTTTACAGTGAAGCTTTTAAGGTTCTTCCTGCTTTAAAACATAGAACTAAGATGGTTGAACAGATGTCCTTACAATATGTAACTCCACCGGTGAAAAGTAGATAAGTCAAAGCTTTACAATTGCGTATCAGCAGAAATGTCAACATCATGCATAAATAATAGATGAATCCTATACAGTTTTTATTAAAATTTTTCTAGTTACTATAGATGCTATGCATCCATAAATTAAACACAATAAAATTCATTTCATTTTCCCATCTCCCAACTAGCAGAATTGTGTGTCTCAATGAAGTGAAATGAATCTCAACGATGATATTCAGTTCCTTGCTTCTTTACCTCTAAGATACCTCTAAACACAATTTTCAATTTGCAATAAAGGTATACTCTCACAGGGTGTGTCAGAGCGTCACCACTCGCCTGGACTAAAGTCTAAATCAGAAGTGACTTCCAAAAGAGAAACCAGCCAAGAGAAGAGGGAATGTCCTTGGAATTTCCTGTGATCAAATGCTGGTTGTGTTGTTGTTATGTGAACAAGGTCCTTCCTGTCCTTCTCTTTGCCAAACTTTAGTCTGGCTAAATCATCTCATCATTCCACCCCAGCCTATAGTCACAATAGGAGCTATTTGTGGAATCCCACAACTTCTTTGCATTATCTTTGCTATTAGAAGATGTGTAAACAACATTGTGAGCTGTCTAGATTGGCTGACTCGGATATTAATTTGCCCTCCCCAGCCAACCTTTTAACAGTCCCCCCTTTGTGTTGTAAATGGTAAACATCAGGTTGTTTCTGTCACAACCAGGCTATGCCTCAGCATATCAATTTGAGCTTGGCGTTATTTAGCCTTTGATATGTATATAATGTCTGCAACCTAGAGGACACTAGTCATTCTGTCAAGCCAAAATTTGTTTCCTCAATCAGAGAACTAAATTAGTCCACAGTCATTTCCTGCCCCCTACTCAAGATGCCCATTTACACACTGAATGTTCGGAATTCCACAGTTTTAACCTTTTAAATCCAGTCTCACCACTGTGGCTAAAAGACAAGAGTGAATGGTGTCAGTGAATAATTCTGCCTGTTCAGCCCACATGTCTGATTAGAATATGTTGCCTTTGAACACAGTTACAGGAATAGGGAAAGACATGGGCTTCATATCCTTGCTACAAAGAGTATTGAAAGAGATTATGAAAAGCACTTAAGCTGGGACTGACAGACTAAGCTATGTGAAACCCAGTTGGTATGCTGATATCTATGAAGCTTCTGCTAAGCTTGATCCCAGTTACAGAAGCACATCTGGCCACAGAAATCACAACCAAAATCAAATTATGACTGGCAGAATGTTTTTCCTAAAGCCTCTGTAGTCAGGAAACATTTATTCATGTTTAGTCAGGAGGAGTCAGTTTGAATCGCTGCGGTTTTTCTGTCACCGCACTAAAACTCAGTTTCATGCACCTAGGCGCCTATCCTCTCAACTAGCAATAACTGTCAGGTTGTTGTTTTGGTTGGTACTTGGTGCAATTCAAGTTAAGCCAAAAGCTCTAACCCGTTTACTCTCTGCTGTGGTGTAACCGAAACCATTTCATTTCAACCCCAGCACAGTAGTTTAAAAACAAACCCGTATTAACAGCTCCAAGAGACAAAGAGCCAATGTAATGATGTTGGGCTGGCGAGGCGAACCCTCTATCTGCATTGTTATTCAATGTCACAAGGCTGTGAAACGTGCAGCCCAAGTTCAAAGACGGCAGCTCTGTTCAGTCTTAACCTTAAGCCAATTCCGAGGAAGAACGAGGATCCCCTGGACGATAACTTGCCAATCTCCAGGTAGGCTGAGGTGTAAACAGGAACAAGCACTGGGAAACTCCCAAGCCTCAGTGGCAGTGCCCAGGCCACATCATTAGCACTGACATTAAACACTGAGCCTTTCTTTTCTCCCCACTGCCAATCACTGCCATGACTCATACTCGATTGAATGGACGCCCAATGTCCATCGAAGTCAGACGAACCAACCACCACTCTCATGAGTGGACGTAGTGTTTTATATAAACTGACTTTGTTTCCCTTACCCTTCTCATGCAGGGTGTGGAATTGTACAACATACAGGGAGGGAAACCCACACACTGCTCAAATACTGGGTTGGCAATTCCATTAGAATACGTGAGAGGCTTAAGTTTGTTTAGGATTCATCTTGAAAAATATAGTGCCAAGATGTCATTTTCCTTGCAAATGGAAAGTCAAAGAGCACAGAGTTTATCCTCATCTTTGATCCAGGCTTGTGTGTCAGAGGCCCCTCTGTCGTTTTACTATTTCTTCCTGGTTTATTTCAAAGACTACAGTAATTTATTCTACCTCATGTGAGTATCATCATATTGGATGTTCATTTTATTCAAGCAAAACTAAATACCAGTGCCAAACCAAAATTTACTGGGCCCTGCATAGTTGAGTGGATTTGGGCCCTTTCATACCCTGAGACATTCCTCCCTCACCGGCAGATGTCTGTCGCCATAGCACTCACTACCATCTTTTCCTGTGGATTTAAACTGTCAGATTCAATTCACCCAGACTTTTGCTGTCTGCTTAGGGATATACTTGACAGTCCCTCGCACGCTTGCAAATTAAGATAGTGATGTGAGGCACACTTTGCAAATGAGCAAGAATATGGTTACATTTACAGATGTCACGCAGTATTTGAAAGTTGGGGGGAAAAAAGCTTTATTTGAGCTTTACTGTTAATGAGTTATCTGCAGAGCCATTTTTTTGTTTGTTTGCATGTATATTTACCTTCTTTAAAAAGAGCACAACAGTGATCATAAATGGTTTATACTATGTTTGGTCTTTTTTAAATGGACTTCCACTAAAAACATCTTCCATAATCTGTTCCAAGAACATCTAATGTCTTTGCTAAATGTGCTTGCTTTGCCAGATATTGTCAATTGGCCAGGGAGAACAAATTGAAGAAGTGGAAGAATATTAGTATTTTCATTGAAATGTTGTATTGAATCTGTTTATTTGCTTCTTTATAATATATGAAATATCTTTCCTTGGTATTGCCATAATGTATCTTTATGTTCTTGGTGTTTATGAACTTGTCTGGTAGCTATGGTTGTTTAATGTATGTGTGTGTGTGTGTGTGTGTGTGTGTGTGTGTGTGTGTGTGTGTGTGTGTGTGTGTGTGTGTGTGTG
>JBBPCS010022082.1:0-24965 GCA_037974645.1 Hollardia meadi
GTGTGTGTGTGTGTGTGTGTGTGTGTGTGTGTGTGTGTGTGTGTGTGTGTGTGTGTGTGTGTGTGTGTGTGTCTCTGGGTAAGTGCACATGGGAATGCATATGTGTAAATGCACATGCATGTAACATGTGTGAGATGATGTGCCATGTGCCTGATGTAGGTCAGTCTGTGTGCTTCACTGCACCCTCCTTTCCTCCACATACATCATCCATGTTTTAGTTTGGCCTGTGTGTGTGCGTGTGAGGTACACCAAAGCTTGTGTGTTCACGCCTGTGGTCATCCCTCAGTGTGTAAGTGACATTGGCCTTGGAACTACTATCTGTATGCCGCTGGGCTGAGAAAGGGAGGCTGATGTCAGGTGGGGTTCCCATTCATGTCATCAGAGGTGTCAGACTGTCGGCCGCGCCTCCGGCCAGCATCACTCAGCACACACACCCTTCTTTGTGTGTGTCTGTGAGTGAGCGTGTGTGTTGCATTACACTGTGTGTGCAGCAGTTGATTCATGTGATCTCATGTTGTTTCTCTTCCTGGGAGGTGGGCAGGAGGTCTGACTGAAGTCTAATGACTGTCACATGCTATTACGCACACACACACACACAAAATCCTTCCTGACAGGTGCTTGAGGCTCTGATGTATTGATCTCAGCAGAGACCTCCACTCTTGTGTAAGCTCTGGCCAGTAAAAAGACATGGCTGACTCACACTACACTCACAATGAAACAGAATAAACACACACACACTACACACTGAATTAAAATCACACACAATGAGTACAAACCTAATTTTCTATTCGTATCCATCCATCAACTATCATTTCAGCTATACTGTTCAAATATTACTCCATCTTCCCGAACGAGCGGTTGTAAACCAAACATAAAATCTAATATATCCATGTAGTTTCACTCTGTGTCAATATTTATGCTGCAGGCTGTGCGACTATAATACAGACTAATGTATTCCAAAACAACCATTAACATGATATACTTCAACATTAATGCATTTCATGCTGTTTTGTCGACTGTTACCACGTTAGCTGACATCACACTCGGCATAAGATTTGAAAAGTGGTGCTTGGTCACCCTGATTTAGGAATTTTCTGAACTTAGCACCAACGAAACTTAACTCTAACCATACTATCATAACCTCACCATAACCATTGGAGTTGTGACGCTTGTCAACATCAGTACACACTCTGATTTGCGAAGTCCTCCAGTGCATCTCCGATTCTATTATCTTCCCACATCTCCATTTGAGATGAAACACCACTGAGGTTTTGAAAAAATGAAAGAGAATAGAGATCCAAAAAGCACATCCAATTACTTGTCTTTAAACAACTCATGCACAATGACGCAACTCTTTTGTTCCCAAAATATTGCGCATTGGTGAGTCCAGGCAGACCCATATTTACCTCATTATGTTGGGTTATTCTGGGAAGAAGAAGTGATTATGTTTCCTTTGTGAGAATAGTTTCAAAGCGAGGAAAAGGGTACAACTGCAGGACTATCCGGTGGTCACGCGTACATTAAAGAACTTCTGCACTCGAATGCATTGATAAACACGTGCACGCCATTAATTTTGGGGTAAAGAGTTCCCGTCTCTTCTCCTCTCTTGCTTCTCCCGTCTCTCCCTCACTTTCCTTTCCTAATGCCTGTATCGATGGGTTGGCGCCTCGGTGGAAGAGTATGGACGATTGCCCTCTGATTGATTTCTGTCAAGCAGCCTCTCAGCACTGGGAGGCTGTTCGCTGGAGATAAATGATGTTGGCTCAACAAAAGCAAATAAACCTCTTCTATCTTCCACTGCCTCCCTGTCAGTTTCCTTTCTGAGTCCACCCTTAACACTTCCGTCTGGATCTCTCTGCCACAGTGTCTCTCTCCCCACCTCTTCTCAACCCTCCTTCCTGTATTTCCTCAGTCTCTTGGTTTCTGCTTTTTCCTCTCCTGCAGTCACTTTCCATTTCCATCTCTTTGTCCTGTGTTTTTTTCTTTTTCTTTTTAATATTCTCTCTCTGTGTAACTTTCCGCTTTTTATATATATGCAGCAGTTCAGTCCAGTGTTACAGTTGAATTTGTACTGAACAGACAAAAGATTAGATTTTTAATCATTTCTGGAAATAATGCTAATTAGATTGGAGATCAAAGACGCTTTAAATAAACAGGAAAACATGAACATAAGCTTACCTAGAGGGAGGGAATAATTTAAATCAAGTAATTTCAGCATTTGCTTTGACAGAGATTATCGCCTGATTTAAGCAAAACAATATCTACATTTGTTCAGTTACCAGACCTAATTCCAGAAGAAGAAAAAGTTAGCATATCTTCTGGCTGCATCCGTTACTCTTTTCTGACAGATGTGTTGAACACTGGTGCAAAATGGAAGAGGCATCAAAGAATTTGAGATAACTGTAAACGTTGCAATCAACTTTTCTGCAATTGTATTTCAGCCGGCAGACGTGCATCTGGGCAAAGAACATAAAAGCTGCTGTAGTCTTTCAGCACTTTGTGCGTGTTTTGATGGTTTCTAACACTTGCACCATTTATTAGCAAAAATCGAATTTTTAAAAGATTTTAAAAAGTCATTGTGTCTTCCAGTGGATTGATGAAATTTAAAAACAATTCAGCATGTGGCTGTAACATTCCAAATGTTAGCTTTTCTGGATTTTGTAAATAAATATACACTTTATTTCTCTCTCTCTGACTGGCCTACTATTAACCTTTCTCAGGCACTGGGTCATAAGAGAGAAGAAAATATTAAAGTTCCCCTCCAGACACATTCTAAACTAAATAAAACTACTCTGCTATGACTAATATTTTATTTAACATGGTTTTACAACATTAAAAAGTTTTTAAAACCCTGAAAAGGGGCTGGAATCACATCTACCCTTTCTCCCTCGTTGAGAAATTCTGGATCTATGAGTCACAGGGCTCTGGCCCCGCCCACCACCGCTGTTTGCGCTAGGTTGACCGGTGAAAGATCAGTTAGCATCAAGATGGCTAGTGTTAGAGGAAACATGGGAGAGATTCAGCCGTAACGTTACATGTTTGAGCCTCAGTCAGAACCCGACTCATGAGGAGTCTGTTGTGCACCAAAATCAGCAACTAACAGACGTATCAGGATGCTAAGTGTAGTTAGCATCTTTTGTTTAGCTTGTTTTTTAGCTTGTTAGCTTGTTACTGGCAGTGGCTGACACAGCGTTAGTGTAAACGTACAATAATATCTGCTACGATGTTACAGTTTGCTCACATCTTGATAGCCAACCAAGTTTGCCTGGGAACTGGCTCATTGTCCTTAGTAGCCTAGTATTTGAAAATTAGACAGCAATTGGCTTTTGTATTTGTCATGTACCAAATCTAGCACCTTCAGTCCAGGGATGCGAAAACACTTTTCTAGTGACAAACTTTGGACCGAAACAAGTCGGTATAGTCCAGGTCAGACATTTTAGGGGATGTAAACATAAGAAAAACACATTTTTGAGTGGAGGGGGTCTTTAACCTTAATGTCTGAGCCTACCTGTCAGCTAGCCCAAATGACTTTGCTTGTGTGTTAATGTTAATTGTCTGTACAAGAGCTACTGTATCCATACACAACAGAGATGCACTGCAACTGCACCTGGTTTGGATGCTTCATCTCAATAATACAGTATGTCTGCTTTCAGGGACACTGTCCACTTAATCAGACTGTAGTACATAAAATCCTTGTAAACTGTATCATTACAACATAATACCATTATAATAAAATCAAAGTCTATTTAAAGTATTTCCGAATAACCCTTAGTGTCTTTAATGCCTCAAATGATACAATTTTTATTGTATTTCACTCAAGACTATAGTGGCTTTGATGGATTACCGAACTCCAACTTAAAACTGAATTACTAATGGATGCTATGCTATCACTACAATCCCGAGGAAAGCTGAGATTACTGCTCAGTCTACCCGAACAAAAACAAAGTGAGAGACAGATAGAAAGAGTTTGTTCCCCCCTTGGGCATCAGACCGATGTGTAGCACCATAGAGAATCAATCAGCAAAGAGGGAAAATGAGATGCTGGCTGTACCCTGTGTGATTTTCTGGGCATATGAGTCTATTTTCTGGTTAAGGGCTGATGTCAAAATTGATTTTATTTTAGTTCAAAAGCTCAGATAAATGCTCTTTGGGTCTATAAATTCTTTTCTTTTTTAGCGGAGCACATAACCTCAGGTCATCACAGGTTAAATATAATAAATATGTGTGTGTTTCTACGAGGCAACTAAAGATGGCAGTGATTCAGCATCTTGCCCAAGGACACTTCAGCATGACAGATGTTTTCAAGCGGGAGTCTCAACCTGCAGGTGCCTGCTTTACATCTCAGCTGTCTGGTTTTTGGCTGTGGGAAGGAATTCACTTGGCCACATATTGATTAAACTGTCCCTGACCCTGGGAATGAGTTCTGGACAAAGATGTCAGCTGTCAAATGAAAATTCAGCATATTCAGAATGCAAGAGACGTGCATAACGAAGCAGATTGTTTTGGTTAGAGCTATAAATGCAAGGTTGGCATTATAGATAACAAAAATGAAGCATTTCTTATCCCTCCCCCCATCCCTCTCTCTTCCTCTCCCTGTCTTCCTCTTGAAACAGCATAATTAGTCCCGCGCAAGGCAGCGTGAAATGATGTGTTTGACTGTTCGGCTTCTTAAACGAGCCGCTTCTTTTAAGCCAAGATTTTTTTTTTTTCCTCAGCCCTGTATTTAAGGACCAGTTGCCTTCGTGAGTGTTTCTGCTTGTGTGTGCAGAGTGAAAATGCCTCTCTTGCCTACAAGCAGGCGTTACATTTCGCTTCAGAGCGTGACGCTACTCTTTTAATGCCTAATTCTTTCTGTCTAACGATTGCCTTCACTCTCAACGTGATCTCATGGGACGGCATATGAATAGCACGGCGCTTTTAAAGCCATTTAGCGTGTCATTTAACGGCGTCCACACTTTATGTGTTTTAGGCATGCTGGAAACGACAAAGTCGTGTGACTTTCATCATGTGACATTTGTTGTCTTAGTCATGTGACCTACAGTCGCAGTTTTGTTAGGTTTAGGCATTAAAACTTAAGCAACAAAATTACTTGGTTGGGTTTAAGAAAAAAAACATCATGGTTTCGGTTAAAATCTGTTTATTTATGTTACGCGCATCACGTAACTTATGTTACTTATGTGACGTAAGTTCAAAACATTACATAACTTCATTTACGGACACAAGATTTAACAACGGTCAGTATCAACTTTCGGGATGCGAACTCTGGTCTCCTTTATACTATGTCATCTTACATAGTTTTCTCTATCGCATTTGTGTCTAAAGATTCACAAGAAATGAGAAAAGCCCTAATGCGGACAGCGTTAAATGACACGTGAAAAGCAAAAAATGCGTTTTGATAACACATGACATGACTTAAGCCACTGACGTGTTATTCATACGCCATTTGGTGAGACCAGGCTGTCACTCTCCCTCCCCTAGAGTCTGTACTGGAAATGTGTTGTTAGTGTGTCCGTTATAATAGCAGCATTCAGCATTCTACTTTCGAAATGCATACAACACATGCCAATCCATGCATAATTCACTATATGTTACAGAAGCACACAGGCAGGCTTTTTCCATGGAGATTGCAAGAAGACAAATTGGCACAATGTCCGAGAAAAAATGTGACACCACTGGCTCTCGCTTTTATTGTAATTTCGAGTTGGATGTGTAGGTTGAAACTATTAGTAGTAGCGGGGTAGGTGGAGAACAGAACGATGCAAAGAAGCAGAAGGAAAAATAGAAAGAGAGCTGGTAATTTTCTGAAGTATAGAGGGAGGTTTACAAAGTTTAGATATAGACCAGCAGCTCCCTGTCCTTACATGCACTAAAACTAATTGTAACCATGGGGACTATTCTCAACCAGTGGGCCGGGGCCTGTGAGCTTCATCTAGTGGGCCGCAGAGGCAGTGGTACTGCCAAATGGTTACATAATTGTTATTATTATTCATTATTTTGTAATCTACAAAGATAAGTTATATAGACATATAAAATGGGCAACACAATATATATATATATATATATATATATATATATATATATAAAGATTTTTTGACCAGTTACATTTGAAAATCACCAGATGTTTCAGCCACAGCTAGCTGTACCGTCTGCTACAGCTAGGGGACGTTCCCTCAGATGCAGTGGCACTGAGATAACCCTGCGGCAGTAAAAGCTCCAAAGTGTGTGGTGAGGAAATGTGACCCTGACTACTATAAATTTGGAATGAATGAATGTGGTAAAATCCTGTCATGTTCTAATTTTTTGTTGTTGTTTATTTGGGAAGGTGGACCTCACAATCACAAACGGGCATTAAGTTACAAAGGGTTCGGCTTTAAAACACTTCAGAGTAGCTGTGCTGATGATGCAGGCACAGTGAAATCTTCCTCTTGAAGACCAATCCTACTGATTACTAATCAAGCCTCTTCCTCCTCCAAATGTTCAAAAAGTTCCCGTTTTGGAACCGGCATGGGCCTCTTCACACATGCATTAATAATACTTGTGCACGTCATCAATTTCAAACTACCATAGCCCGACTGCTCTCTTACACATTCATCCTGATGCGAATTAATAATCCTTCTCTCAGAACCCACCAACTGTGGAGTGTCTCTCGCAGCTCACAGAGAACGCCAGGCCATCATTGCTCACACTGTTGCCGTTTCTATTTACGATTTTCTTTTAACCAGCCCGTTTGCATCAATAAATGTTAGAGAGGAGAGTTTAATAAGCATAAATTGGAGCATTTCTTTCAAACCTTGTAGAGATAATTCAGTAGCGTTCATGACTTTTTCACGACTTTCATGTTATTATTGCATCAACCAGCCATATGTGAAATATCGTCAACTGATTTACTAGTTTTACAAGTTGGTTATTAATCTTTTTGTCCATTTGTTTTTCACAGGCATCCATCAATAGTCCTAATAGTAGTTAATAGTCCATCTAGGCATCTCTACAATATATACACTGGATTTGTTTATAAATCAGGACAGCAAATATCAATGTTATTTAAACAAAGTTAATAAAATACCAATAGAAAAAATAGTAAATATCAGCACAACATTAACACAAACGCTAAAAATATCTCTCAGGAAAAATAATCCATGAATGGCAGAAATAAGTGCTGCTGTTTACGTGCATGATGGAGAATTCAACTCTTCAGTTTGGTCGGGCCAGTTCATTTGCGTTGAATTAAAATATTCATATGTGAATGTGACAATGTCCCCTTTGGGCGAACATGGGTGATTAATGGGAGCCGATGACCAGGCGATTCTTTGCAGTGAGAAAAATAGTGTTTTTTAATCTGAAAGCACCCAAGCAGGCAGCCTGAAGCAGCAGAAAATGTTGGCTCCACACAGCCAGCAGTAGAAGTAACTACAGTCTGCACATACACTAGCCCTGCATTATCAATAAATAATACAACAAGAGTGTAGGCGTGGAAGGTGTACAGGTTTGTGACAGAGAGGAAAGTCCACTGAAAAAAATCTGTTTTCTTTTATAGTTAGGGGTTTGTGTTATAAATCAAAAGATAAAACAATGACGAACATTTGTACAAGGTGTGTAGACATGTGTACACACAACAGTTATGTATACAGCACGCTTACGTTAAGTTTGTGGTAATAAAAGTGAACACTGCATATTGCTCCTGACAAACAGAAACACTCTGGCACAGTGTTGAATTATCCCCGATGGCAGCGTGAACAAACACGCTGTAATCGGCAAACAATTGCACGGGCATTATCACTGCCCAGCAGAGCGCTCGCCGGCCACTATCTCTGTCCCTCTGTCGCACACGTTGACTCATTATCCGTCAGTTACACACTTACAGGCAAACAAGGTTGGGAAAGGTTACTTTCAAAATGCTATTGCTTACAGATTACCGACTGTTTCCTCATGACTGTAGTAATGGGGACACGATGTCACGTGTCTCCGTCGGTTACAGTTACATCTGGATGGCTACTGAATCTGAGCTTCCATGCCGCTTGGTTTCATTGAATTCCATCATTATCATCATTCGCAGGGATGATCATACATTTTACATCTTTGTAAAGATGACTCTATTATTGTTTATTCATCATTAGCAACATTGAGCCTTTATGTCTCTCATTTTCTCTTCTTTTCCGTTTCCCTTCCGGCCACAGTCAGTCTCGTTTTAGCTCATTGTTTCATCTGTTCTCATTCACTCCAGTTTTTCCCTTCCCCATCTGTCATCTGACCCCTCTTATCCCTTTCTGCCAACATAATGGAGTGGCCTTCACAGACTCCCTTGTCTGTCTCCTTTTCATTTTTTTAGCCTCACTCTCACTTTTTAGTTCTTCTCAACATCTTTCCTTTTTCCTAATGACTCATTTCCTTTTCTTTTCATACCACTCTAACCATGCTTTCTAGCTCTATCCTCGATGGGTACTGATGCTGCTGCTTTTAATAGCATTTTTGCTGTGGTGCTGGATGCAGCAGTGAAGGATGTGACAGCCTTTTTGGGTGAGCCTTTTTTCCATAATCATGAGTGCCTGCCCCCAAGACCCATGCAGTATTCAATATTGTCTCTAATGCAAGACTACGGCTACTTACAGCACTAAGCTACCTCAACTTATAAAACATTCATGCGTTCTCCTGTGCTCTGTGGCCCATGTTGTCAGTTACACCTACTTGGTGGCACATAGGACCACATTGTCCACAAGCAGTCCAGAATGTTTTTAAGATAACCCAGATCTCAGATAAGTGCAGGTTCCACCTCTCATTGTTTGCTTGTAAGCATGTGAAGTGTGTTGTTGATTAATTAATCTACGAGTACGCGTATGTTCCGAAAAGTATTCCAAAGTTGTAAAGCTTTTTCTTTTTTTTTTTATCTCAGGCTGATGCTTGAACATGTGCTCTTATTATTAATAAGTTTTTGTTGTATAATGTCTGAGTTGAGGCAGCAGTTCTTGATCCGAGTCCAGAAGTATATTCAACCTCAAAGGTGTAACATAGTTGAGTGTTGAGTCTCATTGCCAGGTAGTCATATACTGACGCTTTGGGTTGGTGGCCAGCCTGCCGTACCGACCCAAAGCGTCAGTATTTGACGACCCAGGATTAAGACTGAACATCTTATAAATTGCTCCTTTAAACGTAACGACTTCCACATCTCACATTTTTCAGATGTTTTCATCCACGAGACTGCCACTGACTGCTGATGTTTGTCAATCTTGGACACTGTTGTGCAGGCAAATCCTGAGCGGTAATGACAAAACCATGTTCAGTTAATTAAGTCACACAACTTGTCTGTTGTAATGTAACTCAAACTCTGAATATGAGTGGCTGCATGACTGAGCTGTTTATAACCACAAGAAGGTGGAATAAAGCATTAAAAAACATACCTGAAAAACATATTGTTCTTATACGATTGGATACTGGTTTCATTCAAGCAATCCAGCTGGTCAAACTGGTATTTCTGTGCTGCCAATCGCACCTCTGTCACATTTGTAAGGGGAAGGCATGTTGTGTATGAATATAACAAATGTACTATTGCTACGCTCCCTTTTGGTGGATGCAGCTACAGGACTTCATGAACAGTCAACAACATTCCCCATGAGACGTCCGCTGGCAGACAGCTCAAGTGCTTGGGCAGTGAATGTGTTGGCCATTTTGTTGCCTGGATGCCTGGATGTGTGCATGACTGAGGTGGCCGCGAGGAGTAGTGGACTGTCAGGAACAGTCCAGGCTGACATCCGGAGTTTTACAGATACAGAAAATAATAATCGTCTCGGAGAACAATCCCCAAAAACACTTGGATCAACACATCCGAATCACAACACTCAAAGAACAATAAGAGCTTAAAGCCAGCAATTCAGACAAAATCAATGTGGATGTCTGGATGGATGGTTGGACTGATGAAAGGGTTGACTGAAAATCAGAGGAATCAAAAGATTAAGAAAGGCTGTTGTTGGCTCTGAAAGCTATACAGACTGAAAGGCGTCTGATCAATACAACCTTATCATGGTCTTAAATCCTCTCACGTCCTGGCAGGACTTTCTGTACTTGGCCTCTTTATCTATGATTCAATCACGTTCTCTTTTTTACTCGATCTGTTTTACTCTTCTTCAGTAGGCGGCCACATGGTCCGGGATTGTTTTCCTTTATTCAGAGGGAAAGCTGAGCGGGGAAACGGATGCAATGAGCGCTGGAGAGATTTGGTCTGAGGCCAGCAAGAATAAATTTCAATTTAGGCTTTTAGGCTGGGTTTTTACCACTGCACCATCTTTTGATAATGTGAACCTCTCTCTTTTATGATTCCTCGCCGTGCAAGGTGGCTGTGAGAGTGCATGCTTATGAGAGTTTAACATCTCATCCCCATGAACTCTGTGAAAACAAAACACTACGTGAACTTGAGAACTGCTTTCCCCTCTTTACACTCCACTACAGGCTACTCTATGCTAAGTGCCTCAGTCTGGAGCATCATGTGTAAATGGCTCATCACAGTTGTCCCATTTTACCTGGAGTATTCCCAGCAGGGAGGATTTAAAGAAAACAGCACAGGACAGCATGTGCAAGAAAGAGCATGGTTGGTGAAGCAAAAGGAAAAGGCTATTCCCCGAGGGTATATGACATTCTTTAACATAGCCTACTGTATATCTGTACATGTTGATGCCCTCTCTGTCTTTGTAGCCTACAGCGTACACATTTTTCAGCCTCAGTCTCCTTCATTTTCTCATTTATTTTGCAGCTTTTTTTTTTGTTTCTGCTTCCCTGCCAGTCATCCATTGTGTTGCCCATTTGCAGGCATTTTGTAAAACCTAGGGAAATTGTTTTTCTCTCTGTGTGGACGCTCTTTTTAAACTCATCACTGATTCACCTCTAGTGGCGCTCATGATGACAGACAAATGAGAGAGGAATGGAGGAAAAATGAACAAAGAAACATCTTGAGCAAACAAAACCCACATCATGCAAGGGGCTCTAAGCTGTTTGTGTGACTTAGCGTGCCTGTATGAGGCAGTCCCTCAGTTTTGTGAACAAATTGGCATACAACATAATTTAAAATCATCAGGGTGTATAGGCCAAATCTGATGGTTAATGTGAGTGAGGACAATGACAAAGCTGGACTGCTGTGCAGCCTTTAAGACACAGCTTTCAAATAGAGTTGGGACGGGGTGGTTTTGTAAAACCACAAGCTCTGGACAGCTTCCCAGGGGCCTAATTAGGGACTATGTGTGATGGGTAGATGGGGGAAGTGGGGCACAGCAACCAAACGCACAGACACAAAATCACACGTCACACACGTTTGCATGTGAACACACACATATGTGGGTTCTCTCTGTCTACCAGCGCACACATTTATACATGTAGACCCATAGCAGGGGGCGAGAAAGACCCTTAGAGCAAAAGTAATTGGCAGGAAAGGGATGTGTCAGGACTGCTGTATACGCCAAGTGCCATGCAAATGCCAGAAACTTAAGACGGATGAAAAGAAAAAAATGATAGTCAAAAAATAAGTGTCACTGGCTTCAGGCATGTCCAGCTTAGCCGACTTAAGTTTCCCACTGCATGGTATAGCGGCACGTTTCTCTCCACAAAATAGCCCTCTTTAGTTTTTAGTGGTTTACTCACCGTGCTTTGGTTTCTCTATTCTCTCTTTCTCTGTCACCATGCACTGATTCCTGGTTGTTAAACCTCACAACGCCACTGTTAAGGGGCCGCAATCAACGTAGGCAGGTGTCGTCTCCCGGTACTGCTCCTCGCAGTGACCCGACCCCTAACCGAGTAGCACAAACAAATGGTTTGAACAGCGTAGCACTGTCGCAGCCCGCCCTGTGCTGTGGTTCAAATTGCATCCTTTTTCTTCTAGTATATACATACTGTTGTGTGCAGTATGCAAGAAATTGGGATATACTACTTCATCATAACATTGTGCCTTGAACTTTGACCCTCCTGCTCATACATCTGTTGCAGTCTTTGTATAGTCTGTAAATAAATGTATTAATTATACACATAAGTCACACAACAGTGTGGTACTTATTTGAACGTGCTGTCATGGGTTGTTGTGGCTTCTGTAATCTGCCTGTGCTCTTTCAGTGGTCAGAACAGCCAGAAAAGCATGTTGGTTTGGAAACTGCAAAATGGGACTGGATGAAGTAGGACATCCTGGTATTTTTGGCATTCTGCATTTGACATCCTGGCTGGAGTACTCTGCAATGCTAGACGCGTGCTTCTGTTTCCCTTGTTGCTAATTTGGTGGAAATAATGACAGAGATTTAGTTTTTCTAAGCAAGGCTCGACCAATTGGAACCGCCAATTAGGCCTACATTGCAGCTTCACATTTAGACTAGAAAACTATACTAGAGTCCATGTAAGAATAGATAATTAGATATAATATAAATAAATTTATCCTCCTAAGGGGGTGGTAGAGGTGGGTTTAAAATTAAAATGGCAGTAACAAGTCCATAACTAATAAAAAGGTTAGTATTTTGTACTATTTTTGAATGGGTGGCCATAATTTGGGATGATTATCTTGTTAAACATAACCTCATCAAGCTTTTGTTGACCCCAGACTTTGTTTTCTGCATCAAAAAAAAGTCATCCCTGGGGCATTCAACACAGCAGCAGTTGGTGTCCAATCAACATCTCTTACTGCCCCCCTAATCAAAGAAGCCTAGAACCGGGCCTGGTCTCACTTGATTTTTTTTTTTTTTTTTAATTTGCAAAAGCCAAAATAGTTCATTAAAATCCCAGTGTTCTGTTGCAATGTTGTTATTTTGTCAGTTTAGTTAATTATTTTCATGTTTTTTTTTGTGTGTGTGTGTTCACGGTTGTGCATGTGTATACGTACATCTGTGTGTTTGTGTGAGCGCGTGTTGGATCATTAGCTACAACAGCTTTGGCTCATTGTGACTTTTAGAGCGTCTTCAGAGTTGATCTCACACAAAGTGTCATTAAGCCACTCATCTTTTCATGCAGCTGGGTGAGTGTGTACGTCTCAACGTGCGCGCGTGTGTGTGTGTGCGTGTGTGTGTGTGCGTGCGTGCATGTGTCGCTGTCTGCGCATACATACCGGGAAAAGGCTGTGTTCCGACACCCTACATTTAGCTCTACTACACCTCACTGACGAAACTCCATATGGTGTCTCATATGGGTTTCTACCTCATACACCCATCACAATGTGTGATTTATGCTTTTTTAATAGGCAGGCACCCATACAAATACACACAGACAGGATTCAGTACAAAAAAAGAAAGGAAAAAGAAATCTCCCCTTATATATTTTTTCTTGGCAGGTGATAGTGTTGGCGACTCGAAAAAGAGACCACAAGTATATCCAAGACTGTTACAGCTGGTGAGAAAGTCAGGTAAGTAAGCAAATACCTGCTTTACTTTATACTGTAAAAAAAAAAAGAAAAAAAAAGGTTGTCATATTTTCATTAATAAATTTAAGTTCTTTTGGCTCTTTATCCAAAGCATGAATATACAGTACCATTTGCTCACGTCAAAGATTGAATCCAACCCACATAATCTGCTCCCCCTCACACATAATCCCTGCAAGATATACTTTCCAAAAAACAGATACTGTAGAAATCTGTAATTCTCTTCAATATACTGTAAACACTCACCATGGTTGAAATATGCTTTCAGTCACTTTTACTTATTCTATTTATATTAGAGGTGTAAATGTCAAATATTGATCTTTTTAAAGGTTATATGGAATATGTGTCAGTTTGGAGAAGATATTTTGGTGTGATATAGTGCACTGTATGTGAATAGGAAGACTCAATTTAAGACATCATTTAACATACTATCAAATAACCCGTTGTTGCTGGTTATGGAAATCGCCAATGCTTCTCAAACTGTACAAAAACATTATTTCATTTATTATTTTCAAGTAAAACCACTAGATTAAAGCGAAACTGTCCAAACACCACTAAATATGTCAATCAAAAATAAATGTGGTAGTGATGTAAATGGTTGCTATTTTGTATCTTCATAGCTAGAGATGGTGAGTTGCAGTGTTTGTCTTCAGTCTATTATTGATCCATCTAGCCAACTGGACGTGCAGAGTATTTTGATAAACTTCAAAGCATCTGTGACTGAATATAAAGCAGCACAGAGGTACTTTATCCCTCGTGTAGCTTCCAGTCATGCGTCATCCAATCAGATCTGCAGTGTAAAAAGACCCACATATACTGTATATGCAAATGCATGCTAATCCATATACAGCCAGGTATTTCTGGCATGCCGACACACTGTGTTAGTTTCCCTCAGGTAAACTCCTGCTGTTAAGTAACGTACAGATACTGTCCTGTAATGATCCCAGATGGCACTGCGGGAGGGACTGTATTCCTCCCCCCACCCATCAGTAGTAAACCATTCACAATATATCACCCACACCACAGTGGGGGGGGGGCAGGTGACTGGCAGGTCACTGGGGAGCACTGGGATGAAGCGCTTGTGCTGTGAGAGAAAAAAAACACTGAATGTTGGTTTTGATTGACATTTGGTAGATAACTTAACACTACGTTAACGGAGGGTTGACTTCACAGAACAACAAGCTTACAACTCGTAGGGTGATAAACACCAGCAACACTCAGTGTCCAAGTGATCTGTTCCCACAAATGGGCTTTTATATCTCTGTTATTGCCTGTGTTATGAGTTTTTGTCTGATAAAGCCTGGGATAGGAAGACACGGCCAGAACAAGCTTCTCCTCCGTTTTCTTGGTTACCGTGGTGACGCCGATGAGTCTACGTCTGATATATGCTTGATTGCCTAAAAAAAGAGCGACAATGATGACCACATAGCCTGTTAAAAGGGAGTTGAAATATTTTCAGCTCAAAGTGCACAGAAAGGACGCTGGGTGCAGTGCTTTTTCTCGAGGCGGCTGTATGCTGCCATGTACGCTCTCTCCTCATTGGGAACACATGAAATGTTCCCAATGGATGTGGACACAGGCCCTAAGGGAGGCGGACAAGCAATACAGCTTTTCTGTCCTGTATTCAAGAGGTAATTCACTTGTATCTTTGTTCAGTGAGGTGGCATTGGCGAAAATGTAGGCCTTTTTCACAGAGGATGTTCTGGCATGTCACAGTAGGAAAAGCTGGTGTGAGAAAGGTGCAAGTAATAGCATTCATGAAGGCTGAATTCCATTTAACTGCTTCAGTTTCAGGGTCCTGCATTGTGCATGCTGGCACACTGTCACATTCACTGCGTTTCCATCTGACTGTTTTTTTATCTTCATTTTAAATTTGCACTTAAAAAATCCTGAGTCGAAATGAGTAAAAATATTTATTTTTTTTTAAAGTTTTTATGCTTCGCTGAGGAAAAGAAAGCTGTATTGACCAATAGAAACTAAATGTGACGAAGGCAAAAGGCTTTACGAGTAAATCGTGACTTGAACCATGTGACCTGTTAAACATGCAATGAAGCTTCCGCTCCACTGAAGAGATGGAAAATTCCAGCAGGCGAAAACATCACATCTTTGTGAACCTGGTGTGGAACCATAAGGGAAATGCAATGCACTACATTTGGATGTAAACATGACTATTACAGTGATGCCCTAACCTGGACACTTGATTTAAACAGAGCCAGAAAATTAAGCATATTAATCTATTATCTTATCTATTATGCAAGTAATACACACTTTACATTACCTGTATGGCTAGTCCACCATAGCCATGCAACACATAAGCATGTCTCTTTTTTGCATTAACAGCTGTAGTATTTTACAAAAAAAACCAACAACACTACAGCCATTTATGTGTCTATGAGTTTTCTGTGAGTGCAGGAAAGCTGAAGCTTGTTGAGGCTTATCAAAAAACTGCAATGTGAATGCTGATTGCAGGAGGCAGGTGTTGGTGGCTGTGTTTGCATGCGTGCTTGATGGATTTCGTATGCCAGGTGTCAGCTTCCTGTAGCAATATTTGTGACTCAGCAGAACGACGCAGGGAATAAAAATATCTCTTAATTTCTGTCTTTTTCTTTCTTTTTTGCTGCCATGCTCCATTGACCATATGTTGCCCTTGGTGTTGGATTCGATTTCGAGGGCTCTTATTGGCCTCGGTTCCAAATGCAACACACCATCTACCCCTAAACTCTGCAGCCATCCAGCTGTCCGTGTGAGATATACCAAATCCTTAATTGGTAGGTACTCTCAGCCATTACCTGAGTGATGACAGGGTGGAATTGATAAGAAACACAATGCTAGACGATGTGTCCTGCTGTGTCTCTCTCTTCATCTACATTTAATGTATCTGCCAATTTTGCGCTCTCAATCACCCTCTCTAAATCCACAGTATCCAAGGAAACAGCCATTCAATCGCAACACGACAGTGAAATGAGCACTCCGTTAATTAGTCTTTATTACTGCCATATTGTTCGATCATTCATCTTCTATCCATATTTCGCATACGCTCGGTATGAAAAAGCATAGAAAAATGTCTCTCCATCATGTTAAAGGTAATCAATGCAAACCTGGTTCTCAATCAATGCCACTAATTTACCCCAACCAGCCCCCACCGGTCTCAAATTATGCTTTATTCACTGTGTGTCACTGCATGACACAGCCCGGCATGTTTGATGAATTGTCCTTTCGTGGACTGATGACAGATGTAAATGAGGGGGAAATCATGCTGGAGTAGTAGAGAAAAAAAGGCCATTGTAAAAGAGAGAGTGGTCACAGGGCACATGCCGATTTAGCAAAATGAGGATGGTTCTATTAATTTATTAGCCACCGGAGATGGAGAGAGAGAGAAACTGAGAAAGATGAGAAAGAAAAGGTTGTTTAGCTGCACTTATTTAGAGGCAAGAAAAACTCACTGTGAAAACATTTTTCTATCTTTCTTTGCAATGCGGCACTTTACACACACCATTTGGGGAACGGCACCCTCATTCCAAGCAGTGTGAATAGGCTGCACTCTTTGGACCGTTGTCACGTCTGAGCTCCTCGAATATTGTGCATGCATACAGAGCAGGAAATGAATAGATTCCTCGGGGGAGAATTATGTAGGGGCGAAAATCTTATTTGAAGCCTGCAGTGAGCGGTTCCACCAGATTATTCTCCAAAAGTGGAGCCCGAAAATGGTGACAATCGGTGATTTCTTGCGCAGGGCAGAACTTCATAAAGCTCTGTCATGGTCGAGCAAATACCAGTAAACAAGAACAAAAAAAAAAAAAGGATGATGGATAAGTGCGAGGAAGAAGCCCTATTGTCAATATCTGTCAATCTCGACAACGTCTTCTTACAACATTTTGTGGTCTGGAACTGTTGAGAGAAAACAGAATATATGATATACTTTGGCTTAAATAAAATCCTAAAGCATACTTTAAACGTCAGCAATAACAGGAAAATAAATTGAGGTAGATAAACCAGAGCTGCTGCACCCTTAAAAAATGAAACGCTATTTAGTTTTTCCGCTCCCTGTTTTCTTGACATGAGATTTTGTCAATCAATCTCCTGGACTGAAACGCAACCAGGCCTTCATTACAGATTGTACTCCATATGCTGCGAAAACAAACAGCCACGGGAGGAAAAAATGCACAGAGTTCAAAACGGCAAGATAAATAAACAGAGATATCTACAACGAGGATGGTAAAATAAGCAGATCCAGTCTTTAACCTTGTGTAAGAACTCTGCAAGCTAAGAATAGCAGCTCCTCCATTTGGAACAGGCTGCTGAAAACTCCTGCTTACATGTTGTATTTTAATGAGGACAGTTTCTGAATTGCAGCCTGGTAATCTGTGAATATTCCTGAAAAGCTCTTAGTCTGTTTTCCAGACCAATTAAAATAGAGTGTACTAAAAGGGCCCCTTAGGTAGTCTCGCCTTGTGCTAGACAGGCTCTCTGTCAAAACTTGTCTGGCAGAGCAGAGTCTATTTACATATTGAGCACAGAAATAGATATCATTTTACCGATACTGAGCAAGTACTTCTGTATTAAAGAGGGAGGATGTGGGGTTAATATCATAGCGAGCTGGATCAGCCGACTCACTCTGAAGCACATGTAACCTACAAAAGTCCTTACTCCATTTTCAAAGCAATGTCACTTTTAGACAGCCAGTACACGGGGGATTTTTGTAGCGAAAGCACATCAGAGTTTTCACTATCATCAGTGTTAAGAGCATGCTGACACAATGTGATGTTCAGCCATTAAAGCTTGTGTTAATTGGGCTCTAGTCATCTTGTCAAAACTTAACAGTGGATAAATGTTGAGCAGGGTGGTCAGCTTTAAAGAGGCCATATTATGCATTTTGGGGTTTTCTATTACCTTTATTGTGTTACATATCTTTTTGTGCATGTACAAGGTCTGCTAAGTTCAAAAACCCAAAGTCCATGGCAAAGGGAGCTCCTTACTCCCTCAGAAAACACTGCCCCTGGAGGGGCCTGAAACGCCTCATCAGTAGTTTAGCCTTTACTTCCGTGACTTTGTTACATCACTGTGTCACAGTTTGCATAATGCATGCCTTACAGCTGGTCTGTAATGTGGCACGCCCCGACCAGGAAAAGTTTTGTTAGAGGTATCGCTATGTTGAGGAGAAGCTGTGTTTTTCACTGTGAGGGCAAATTCCCTTTGTACAACCGACACCATTGTTGCCATAGCTACAGCAGTGTAGTAACTAAAATCTGGTATTGAACATATTCTAGTATAAACCTAATTAACTTGAAATGAGCATAATATGGCCACTTTAAACATTGTATTTGCTTCTATTCATTCTACTTCTTAGGACGTTACACAAAACGAGATGATAGTTCCAAAGGTACGTGTGTCAGGCAATAGAGGAATCTAAACATTCCGCATTTCCTTCAAAGGAATAGTCATTTTGGCAAAGATGCATGTTTGCTGGGGTATTTTTTCTGAGTGCGAGATGAGATTGATGTCATTCTTATGTGTGCGTGTTGAGTACGGAGCTGGAATTGGGGCATGTTTAGCCTAGCTTAGCATAAAGACTGGAAGCGGTGGGAAACAACGATCCAAAGTTTAAAAAAAAAATGCATCTAACAAACCCTCTAAAACACAATATCTTTCTGTCCTCAGCAAGAAATGTTGAAATGAAAATGAATGGTTTTATGGAGAATTACTGTGTGTGTT
Source organism: Hollardia meadi (assembly GCA_037974645.1). NCBI lineage: Eukaryota > Metazoa > Chordata > Actinopteri > Tetraodontiformes > Triacanthodidae > Hollardia > Hollardia meadi. Next base: position 19,082 of record JBBPCS010022082.1, read on the forward strand.
GGAGTTATTTCTTGGCAGAAAACAGCCAGGTGCAGTGACTCTGCACACTTCATGGAAAGTCTTGTCGTCAATGTAAAGTTGCCAGGTTTGGTATCATTGTGCCTGTACGGTAAACCAAAACCTGTGCTCACAACCTTACCTGAGCCTGCGTTAAAGTTTGAAATGCTGCACAGAGGTACTGGATGGATTGATAAACTGTTATTTGTATAAGAAATAGCTCCCGGCTGTTGTCGTCGTGCAAAACGTAACACTACACATTCAGTTTCCCACATTCCAAAGTATTCTAACTGTGGATTTGGGTGTTTTCAATACTTTATCAGTAATAGCATCACCAGCATGATTCCAGAAAGCCCCTAATCTAGAACAGGTATTAGAGAAAAGGATTTCAGTGTCACTATGTAGAATAGGTAAACAGGCGGGGACTGCCGTCTGCATATAGCCAGGCCTTCCATGCTGATGGATGAAATGGCTTACAAAGGACACAAGCACGGTGACATTGATGGACAGTCTGATATTGCCTCCCTAATCTTGCCTCCACTCAGTCTCACACACACACACACACACACACAGACACACACATGCGTTTCTCCGTGCACCTCCCACTCCTCCATCTCCTCTATCTTTCTTCTTTTCTCTCTTCTGCTCCGAGTCATACGTTTCGTCTGTGCTCTCGCTCTCATCTCTCTTTTCTTACTTTATTATCTCTGACAACTCGCTCATCTCTCGTCATTATGGGGTCTTACGTCGTCTCAATCCTTTGTTTTCTGACTGTTCGCCTCGATCGCACTCCCCTGCCCTGCCTCTCCTTGCAGCTCTGCCTGCTGTTCTCTCTGTCCTTGTTTGCAGACACCAACATGCATCACAAGCACGCAAATTCCTATAATCATTTCACAGGACCAAACAACCATGAGGCCAACTCTGTGTGAAGGACACAGGGGGGAAGATGTCAGCAAACTACAGATCGGAAAATACCCGCACAAAGACACACATAGGCGCTTAAGTCTACGCAGAGATGAGGCATTTATAGAAGTTGTATTCAAACATTTAAATGAAACTTGCACTAATTAACATTGGTAATTTGGTATCAATCTACCAATTGGGTAAAATGGCTACATGTGATGTGAAAAGTGTTGCTTGTAGTGACGAACCCACACAGAATTAACACCTCACTCAGAGCTCTTTGGCCTCCTTTTGCTCATTGTTCTCCTTCTGCTTGTTTTCACCCTCGTCAAACTTGTTTCCTCCTGCTGTTTTCATGGAAAAATAAGCTCTGATGAACGCACTGTAGGCTACCTGCTCTGCACCAAAAAGGACGGACAGACAACATTAGCCACTGGATAAAGAGCTGCATATATCTCTCAGGAGTTGGTGGAAAACAAAACAGAGCTAAAGGGAAGTGTTGGACATTCAGATGCCCAGAAACATGACTCCAAATGACTGTTAAAATGATTCCAGTACTGCTGAATGTGTCAGTAGGCAAATGATTACCAACAAGTTTCCCATAACAAGTCTCTATTTAGGTGATAATATGTCAGGTTTTGCGCTTTCAGCTTGTTTGTGGCTCCATTGGGGGAAAAGCAAATATAGTTCTCAAACGAATATTTTTGCTCGAGGTTTTTATGGAGCATTTCAGCCACAAAATCTTTTGAAAAATAGTCATAAGGATAATCGACCAAAACAATTCTGCAAATCAATGTGTGTTTGCATCAACATTCAAAAGATGGCACCACAAGTTGTAACGACAAGATTAGAATACAAAAACGCCTGTACATGCAGTTCCTCTACTACAGCAGATCATGGCTTGTCATTGGCGCTTTCCATCTGTTACCTTTATTAATTACTGCAGTTTCCTCTGTCTGTCAGTAACATGGGGGTACCATCTGCTGCTATTGTTCTCCTTTAGGCCTCCTTTTATCGACGCACAGTCACTTTCCCGTCCCAGCCAAGTTTATATTAGTCGCTACATGTTTTCTTCCAACAATTTTCATTAGCTTTAATGGACAAAATTGAAAAAGTGCATTAACATGCGCACTTACTGTCGCTTGTCTGTCCTCATGCCAGGGTGGAATATTTTGTCTCTTTCACTGAAGACAAAACACTGCATTATGTGGTGGGAACAAATATAAACATAACCATGTTCACCGTTTTCCTTTTCTTTCCTCTCATTTCCCAACATATAAACTCCATCAGAACACATCTGTGCTGCTATTTAACTAAAGGGAATGGTGTTTTTAGTGACAGTGATGCTTTCGTGTTTGCCTTTTACCTGTGACCCCGTTCACTCTGTGACCTGGTTTTTTTTTTACCCAGCATGGGTCGGAGAAGTGGAAAATAGCACGGCCCTCTCATACAACCTGGCTACAGCCCGCTGTTTGATTACAGAGAGAGAAAGACAAGAGAGAGTGTGTGTGTCCACGTGTACTTGTGGGTCAGACAAAGCAGAACAGACAATCGGCGAGGGCTCTCAAACACACTCCACTCCGCTCTTGTGCCCATCTGAAGAACACGTGGGACGAATATCAAAGAGGACACTGGATTCTTCTGAAGGGGGAGATAAAAAAAGAACAACAAGAACATATTATGTCCCTGTTGGACTACCGTTTGCTTGCCTGACTTTCTGTCATACTTCACCAAGTGTCGGTCAATGTGGGTGGTTTCGGTTTGACGTTAACGCGCTCCAGTGCTCTTTGTCGACCATATCATTGGTTCCCAGTGATGCATTGCTGCCCCACTCCAATAACAGCTGGAATGTGGAACACAGGTCAGCTAAACCATTTGGGAATTAAAATCACATCCAGCCTTGCTGGGAAACGGTGGTGCTGTACTATATGTGGTTTTCAGAATAAAGCATGAATAAATGAATGACTGGTGTACACTCTCTGAATAAAAATTTCACCAGTCACATCCGCCTCTCACATCTCTGCAGCAACTGTTGCCAAAAATGGGGCTGCATATTAATTTGAATATTACACAACACTTTCTTCAAAGACTTTTCTTCAATATCTGCGCGACCAGACTTGTTAGAAAGGCACTGATTTAACCAAATGACTTTGCGAAGCCTTATGATGCAACTGAAGTTTCAGAGGAGAGATGGGTTACACGTCTGTTGGCAATAGTCTGTCTGGAAGCAGCACCAGAATCAGAATGACTGGATAATGATCTCAGGGACAGAGAGATTGATCCAGTCTTCAATCATTGCAATGAGAGACTATGCAACACTCCAAACACTCTGAGTGGACTCCCTGAAGAGGTGTCAGGAAATGTTGGACAATTTCTCTTACTGACTGTAACAGATTTTTAAGCTTCCCACAGAGGTGGAAAATGGAGGGCCCATCATAAAATGACAAGTCCTTACATGATTTCTGCATATTCTATTAGAAAGGGGCACACCGTGGCTGATGAGGTGAGGGATAAGGGTCTCACATTAAACAGCTGGATCCACAGGGGTGCAGATCCACCACAAATGTTAACCTGAGGTGACCACATGGATGTGCATAGTTAGGCAAATCAAGCTGGAAGGTAATAATTGCAAAATCGCAAGATTCCTAATTTGGCAAAATGCTTTCTTCTGCGACACAAACAAGTGGTGGATAAAAGAAGCTATGAATTATTTAAATGCCCTCCTTCTTTTTTTAATTACTATTTTGTATATTGCATAAATATTCCACCTTGACTTGATGACCTCAACCCAGAATTGTTTCTGCTAATGCTAAATGCCATGCTATCCTAAGTCAGGCGCCACAGAAACACCTGGTTAGGGTCAGGTTAAAGGAATAGGTTGAAATTTTGGAAAATATGCTTATATGAAGGGACCACTGTAAGCTCTGCGCACTAAATATGAAGCTATAACCAGCAGCCAATTACCTTATTTTAGCACAAAGACTGGAAATGGAGGGAACAGCTCGCATCTTTGCAGCGGTTCCAAACTTTGTGCACCACCACCTCTAAAGCGCACTGGCTACCACGCTATAATTTGATTGATTGATTCAATACCAAAGATTAAATTTAGCAATTGTACAGGGGTATTATGTTTACATTTTTTTTCCCTGGCTGGGACCAGTGTTTCTAGGATTTCCCCTGGTAAAGCTCAGACCAGTAGTTTAACAAATCAGTCACTGATACTATTTTGATACCTTATTAGAAACCTGTACATACTGTGTTTAAATGCCCTCTCTGAGTTTTTGCATGGAGTTAAATTTTGCATAATTACTTATTGCCTTCCCACAAGCATCCAGCTGGCCTAGATGCAAAAAAAAGAAAAGAAAAACCACTCACATCCTCGACTCCTTGTCCTGACTGAGTGTACACTAGCTGTAGATTCAGGTAGTAGATTCACTTTTAAACTATGCAAACAATAATGAAGGTATTGTATTTCTTGAGTAACTACTGCTAACAAATATCAGCTTCAAATTCTTGGAAATTGTCATTGAAAAAGAGGCACGTATCATTTCTCGATTTCTATTTAAGTGACAGAAACATGATCGCAGCATTCAGTTCACTCGGACTCAAAGAGGATTGGCGGGAAAATAAGCGACACGCATGAACCTGTGCAGAAACTCTGGATACTTTTCTGTGCTTTGTGCGTTCGGGATGTTGCCCGTGCTTTGTTTGTTCACATGTTGCATACACTCCATCAAGCATTATGCTGGGTTTTATTTGCAATGCAAATAATTGTAGAGTTCAAGGGCTCAGTTTAACACCACGCCTGTCCAAAATGTTCATTTCAGAGTCGAGATGAAGGCACATGTGGCGGCTTTCCTTCCGTTTTCTCTCCTAATCCCGACCTTTTCATTTTCATTCCATCAACAAAAGTGCCTTTCATCTCCCTCACTCGTATCATCCTCTATTCACCCCTGTACCCTCTGCTACAATCACCCTCACCTTACCTACATTTGAACTAGCCAGATGCTCCCGAGTCTCATTTGCATAAATGCTTTGCAAACAACCTTGTAACGTTCATAATTGAAGTTCAAACAACTGCAGCTCCCCAATGGAAGTGAATTAAAGTATGGCACATGCGAACACCGGAAATACAAGTATTATATTTATGTGAAACTAAAAATATCTTGTGTAGCTATTTGGGTTGAGTGCTTCATGACAGAGACATTGTATTGACGTGTGAGTATTGTAATGTTTGAATTGTAATTTTTTTTAACCAGTTTAAAAAGTTTTTAAAAGTCGCTGCAGTATATTTCTACCTGTCCTCCTTCTTTGTAAACTTTAACAAACAGGCACATGTTGTTTCTCATATTTTATTTTCCTATAATTTAATCATTTTGTGTGTTGAAGTCACACCATCGACCCAAATAACATCGCACAGACAGCAGTTAAGACGACTCCTGCCAGCTTGGCATTAAATATAGAAGCTTGAGCAGGAACATTGAAAACTAAACAGCTACACTGCTTTACTTCAATTGTTAGTTTAAATTTGATATTTTATTGGCTGTGATTGAAAGCCAATCCAAAGGCCTCAAAAAGCAATGCAATTATAAGTAAGATCGTATTGTTGTTTCAGCAGAATTTAATGCATAAATAACAGCTTGACAAAGTGAACAAACATTAAGGCTCCATCTTCTCTCCTTATCTTAACCGCCATCCCTCCTGCTCCTCCTGCTATCTCTCCACCTCCATCCCATTTTCCATACGGTCCCACTCTTCTCCATCACTCTAGTAAGCCCATGCATCACCTATTACTGATTCCCCAGTACTGCAATGGATTATTTATTCAGAGAAATCTATAAATCATGTCAAACTGACCAGCATGTGCTGCTTACTGAAGGAGAGAGAGCAAGCACCATGACCACACCTGTGCATGTGTGTGTGTGTGTGTGTGTGTGTGTGTGTGTGTGTGTGTGTGTGTGTGTGTGTGTGTGTGTGTGTGTGT
>JBBPCS010022099.1:0-24954 GCA_037974645.1 Hollardia meadi
GTTTTAAACTTTCCTGGTGACAAGTTTTGTTTGACGTCCTCCATTCTCCCTAGTTTAGGCTGAATATTTACCGCGGTATGCCTGAATGTAACAAATAGTTAAACGGGTAGTGGTAGGACCCACTTGCAGCACAACACACCACAGATCAAGTTGGTAATGACTTTTATTGACAGAATAGATTTCGATCTTAGCAGTCTGGCTTCGGTTCAGGAAACTCTGGCGATGACAGAGGCGAGTTTAGCTAAACAGTCTCATATATTGCACACAGGAGTATCGATCTTGTAACTCACACTGTGTTGGCGAAGCAGGGGAAAACCACACAGCCACGGGAACAGGCAGACGAAAACCAGGAAGGATGAAGGCAGTATTCATAGTCGGGGACAGAAGGCTGTTGTGTTTTCCGGGGCAGAGACGAGACGGGAGAATCAGAGACAGGCAGGGTTGGCAATAGGAGATCAGTCCAAGGGTAAACGCTGGAGAGTCTTGCATGAAGTCAAAGAACAATCTGGCGCTGACTAAGTGAAAGGCAGGAGACTATAAAGCAGGTGATTGCAGGTGAGTAGCAGCTGAGAGTCCAGGTGAGTGCAATTGCTCTGATGAGGTGGGCGTGGCTGACTGGCAGAGTGGAGCAGAGGTGAGATGAGTGGAAATTACCAGAGTGACAGGTGAGAGGATGAGCAGGTTGTGACATATAGCCTGTGTTGCGTTCATGCATTGTCACGTAAATAACAGACTCCAGCACTGAATAGGCACAATGATCACGCTGAACAGAGGTTACTGTGTAAAAATCCTCTGTTGCACTGTCCACCTCTCCTTGCGATGAGCTTTTCCTCACACAGTGGAGATAGAGGGCTCCGACTGTGTGCATGTTCATTCAGTGGTGAAACATTCACGGACCGCTTCGCCAGCTTGGCCCTTTCACCATCGGTCCCCCATGGGCCAGCCTCTCGTTTATGCAGGGGCTGGCAGCAGAGCGGGCCACAGAGGCGTACCTGACATTTTTGAGGGCTCCCTCTCTCCTCTCAGGAAGAGATAGATTTTCTGTCAGCAGAAATACGAAATCTCGTGCAGGGTTCTACTCCGCATACTTCCTGGTTCCCAAGAAGATGGGAGGTTTCAGACCCATTTTGGATCTCCATCATTTGAACAGATGTGATGCCCTCAGAAGGTTCTGCATGCTGACTTCAGCCGAGCGATCAGTAACCACCATCAACTTAAAGGACGCCTACTTTCACATCGAGGTGGCACCGGAATAAAGAATTTTTTTGCGTTTCAGCCTTACAGGCTCCCGTTCGGCTATTTGCAGGCCCCCTTGCACTTCCGGTGTGTGGATGTGGTGTTTCAGCCATTATGTGACCAAGGCATGAGGGTCTTCTTTTGTGTGTGTAAATATCTGCTTTCATTCTAAACAATTTCCTATGAAAAATGTGTATGGGTGACAAATTAAAGGAAAAAACGTGTGGTGAACCAAAGTGGTGCAGTCAACAAAATGTAAGGTAAATTTAAGCATAAAAGTCAGAAGTCACTTGTTAAGTGAAGATACAGTGTAATGAATCTTTGTTGTGTATGTATGTGTGTGTGTGTGTGTGTGTGTGTGTGTGTGTGTGTGTGTGTGTGCGTGCGTGCGTGCGTGTGTGGTACTGTCAAGAAGACTAAAGCAACTGCCATGGTCACCTGACATCTGCACACACACACACACTCTCTCTCTCTCTCTCTCTCTCTCTCTTACAAAGTCTCCAAAAAAGACACTGCAGTTCGAGACTAGATTACAAAAATACAACCTTAAAGGGATATGACCGCACCAGAGCCAACATGAGCGGCACAATGGTTATCTTGGGGCTTAAAAACAAGTAAAGGCTCATTTATGCTCCCCTTACGTACAAAAATAGATCTGTCCGTTTCAAATGATATAACCATCACTGCCCACATACTTCCATGCGTCCTTCACGTTGGCATGGATGTTAAGCAATACATCCACTAGAGGACGCCGCTCAGAGTCAACAGTTACCCCAAAGAAGAAGAAGAAGAGTCCAAAGTTTCCATGACAACAATAACAAACATGGTGACGCTGGAGGAGGTTGTAATAATGTACATCTTGAGAAAGAGGCAAAAGCAGAGCCAGAGACGGTGGTGGTCTGTGCGACCATTAAATACATCGTGACATGAGGACAGAGAATTATTTTCAATATATTGCCAATGCGAGAAATTGACGACGGACATTTTCAATTCTGCCAGGGCATTCGATAACTTGCTTCGCCGGGTGGCCCCCTACATCCAGCATGGGAGCTCGCCCAGTGCGCCTGTGAGTACTACACTGCTACACTGCCCCTCACAACGACTGGAGGTACTGCTCCGTTGGTCCGTATCCACAAGCTTTCAAAAAACGTGCAGAAATATGGACAAAATGAACGCAGAATACATACAGAAGGCTCCATCCGTATCCGTATGTGTACCTAGAGTTGAGCATGAATGAGCCTTAAGTCTCTCACATGCAGCATTCCAGACATATTTAACGACAGTAATGCTATGTCGTAAACGACATGGTTGACCTCAGAGTTAACTTCTATAATGTCCAGTAAGTCATATTTTTCGCGCACACAGCTCAGATGGAAAAGCTCCTCTTGGGTGAAACAATGCGCAGTTTATTTTCAGATAAACCCAAATACAGAGTTTAGGTTCCCAAGGCAAGCGTTAAAGTGGAGACCTGAGCAGTTTCAGGTTAAAAATCAGTGTTTCTCCGACACTCTTCTTTGGACACATGGCGTCAGGAGGGGCTGCGAGCCAAGCTGCTGCTAACGTTAGCTCAGCTTGTTTATATGTTAGGATTCATTCAGTGGTGATTGTTCATGAGGTAATGAAGATCTAGGTGCTCTAGTCTACTAAGAAAAACTCAGGCTATTCTCTTTCATCTACAGGGGAGCTCCGATCAGAGGGCACAGGGATCTCAATAACATAATGCTGAACAGTCATACGGTCTCTGAAATTATAAATGAATACACAGAAAGTAAATGTGTCAGTACACAACAAGCACTGAGTTAAAATAGCTAAAAGAGACATATCAATGTCAACTTAAAGATATGACCATTTATCCACTAACACATTACAGTAAAATGAAGATTAACATACAAATGCTAGCGTTAGCAACTTAGCCTTAGCATTCAAACTTAAAAATCGTGGCATTATACTTATTTAGCCTGTGTAGTGGTAGTAACGAATAATTCAACAATAGCCAAGCCTGAATCAATAAATATCCTAACAGCGTACAGGCAATGCCACAATAATGGTAAATTTAACCAATTACACATTTAGCCAACTTACATTTGCTCATTCACTCATATGCTGTTGCTCAAACGCCGACAGTCCCGACCAAAGAGAAAACGAAACTGTGGCAGAGCACATGGACCCCCAGAGGGCCCTCTCAGTCGTCTCACTCACTGCCTGACCAAATTACCAGACTATAATTTATGAAGCAATACCAATACCACCACCATGGGAATTCAGAACATGAGTTTTACCAAGGGCCGAACTATCCACAGAGGTGTCCTCCTCTACATGGTAATTAAAACCGGTAAAAACACTGAATAAAGTGTTGTGTGTTTTTCCAACTCTTCTCCAACAGCTTCAGTATTAGTGAAAAGCTAACAGATAAATGAACAGTTACCTTGGATAAAACTACAAACTATCTGGGTTTTAACATTGTTGGAAACATTTGGGGTAATGTACCTACACAACTCAACAAAATATATAACAAAGTTATAGACATTTTCAGACATTTAAAGTGGAAATGTTACATCAAGTGATGACAAATCTTGATCTGTCTGTTTCTGTATTTAATTCACTGAAATAGCCAAAACTAGGCATTTATGTCTGGTAATTAATCTAATAACAATTTCACAGACTTTGAGATAAAATATATTGAGATATATATCAATACAATGATACAAAATACATTTACCTTGACAGAAGATTTTTTTCCATATTGCCCACCCAATAGTCTCATGCATGTTTGCTTTGTTGTGAGGATTAGAATGTGAAGTGACCGAAAGATATTCATTATCAGTATGATTTGAAAGTCACCCAGCATCTTATACAATGGGGAGGGATTTAAAAAATGTGGGTTGTATGAGGATTTGACTGTGTGTACATTTGTGTTTCTCATGTCCCAGTTTGCAATCAAAGGCATGAGCCAACAAGTGGAGCACTTACATAATGCTGTGGAGGCTACAGTAAGGACAGGAGATGGTGTGCTTCTTAATGTGCCAATTATTGAGATGTGTGTGTGTGTGTGTGTGTGTGTGTGTGTGTGTGTGTGTGTGTGTGTGTGTGTGTGTGTGTGTGTGTGTGTGTAGATGTCAGGTGACCATGGCAGTTGCTTTAGTCACTCGGGCACAAAAAGCTAAATGTGCATCATCCCCCAGCTGTTTTTGCTCCTGAACCCTCTTTCTATTTCTCCTTCACCTTTCTAATCTTCCTCGCTCTCTGTTTCTCTCTCCTCCTTCTGACTGTCAGCATGTCTTCCTCGCTGTGTTGTCAACTGAATTGATTATATTTGTTGATCTTATAGGGGGATTTCTGTGTAGGTGATCATGCAGAAATGAGTCTCATTGTCTGCTCTGCTACACTGCATACTCCAATTGAGCTGGCATGAAATGGGTGCTGTTTGTTACAGCTAAAATAGGCTATCTGTTATGTATATTTTTGATTAGAGTCAGTGGAGTGCTAGTCTACTCTTGATACTGTTGAACCAGTAAACAACCATCAAATACACTAAAGATAAAACAAATAGCCCAGATTCCTAATCCTTCAAAACTCTACTTTCATGCTCAAGTTTAATAAAGTACCTATCACATAGAATTTTGAGCCCCATGAATAGATTTTTAATGTCTGCTTTTCAAATTTCAAATGTAATTTAATTTGTTTTGTTTCAGTAAAAGCATGGTCAATTCCCATGTGTGACCCTGAAACACAATCTACTAAATTTTGGATTGCAGTTAATGAATTATTAAATTATATTAAAGCATAACAAATATGGATTAGGTGGAAAATATTATCTGTTCATATCATATATCGCATGATATGAAACTATTGTGTGTTATACGTTCATAGTGTAGACTTATTCTGCATGTCTACCACTGTGGTGCAAATGCAAAAACATTGATCATGCCATTGCACCACTGCACTACACTACACATTTTTCACAAGTTGAAGTAAAAGATTAAAACTTATTTTGTGCCCACAAGAGGTTTATTTCTCTCAAATCTTTTGCACAAAGTTGTTCAAATTCATGTTAGAGCACTTCTCCTTAGGTGTGACATATCAAGATGCTTCTTGAAAAACATGATTATTGCACAGGTGTGCCTTGGGCTGGTAACAAAATAGGCCACTCTAAAATGTGTGTTGTGTGTTTGTGTTTAATGTGTGTTTACCTTGAAACACACATTTGTTAGACCCTGAATGGACTTCACATGACTAGACCTACAAATATGTACTTTTTGGAGGGTGGGGAGGAAACCAGAATGGGTGACTTGTTCGGTTAGGATGCAGGCCATGCAAGAAATGGAATGTATTCAGCTTTCAGGAATTCTGTAGAAATCATTGCAACATGGAGCCTTGTATTATCATGCTGCATCATGAGGTGATGAGATCTCAAGATGATGAATGGCACGACGATGTGCTTCAGGATCACGGTTGACCGTGACGAGATCCTGAAGCACATGATCCTGAGCTATCACAGTAAAAGAGCTCAGGCTACTGAAGATTTAAATTAAAATCCTAACCAATTTGAAAATCGGGTGGCAAAAAAAGAGAAACTTCACAGATGTTGTCCTTAATCTTAAACATGCACACACGACAAGATTTGAAAGTAAAGTATCACACAATACAGGATATATTATGTGCCAGAGGGACCAATGCACCACCTCACGTGATCTAATGGGAACGAGATGCAAACAAAATGGAGACTGACGTGGATGCAACAAACTTCGGGAGGTTTAAGACTGGATCTCTAAACCCCTCACATTACCACATAATATGGGCCAAACTGTCATGGTTTTGGGTTTGGTGTGTTTTCTGTGTTGAGTTCTGGTTCATTTCTCAGTGTTATGATGATCGTTTGAGTTTCTTGTTTTCCGTTATTTTTGTGAAGTCCTTTCCACCTGTGTCTTGTTAGTTTTCCCTCCTCAGTGATTGTCTGCCCTGCCCTGATTTGTTTCACCTGTGTCTGGTTTGTCTTCCTTGTGTATTTGAGTCTGTGCCCTTCCTTTTGTCTCTGCGAGTTCATTGTTATATGTTACGTTGTGTGATGTCCGCAGTTATTAATAAATATTCGTTTCTGAACTGCTGTGCCTGCGATGTCTGCGATTGGGTCCAAAACCCCTCTTCCCAGTGTTTCCGGCACGAGCCGTGACACAAACAGCTGTACCGACCAATGTCCCAGAACATATTTGTTCTCAAGTAGTTGGGAGGGGCGAATCACGATTAAATCGGCCTGAAACCTCTGTAGTTTCTCCAGTTGGACTTTAACAAATTTGTGCTCAAAATTCGAAAGAAATAAGCATTTTGTGTGCACAGAAAGTCTTACATTAAAAAAAACAACTTGGACTTGTGACAATGGGAGCGAAGACAAAAGTTTAAAAAAAAAAGTTATTCTATTTATAGAATTCTTGCATAGGATACACAGAAGCAAGTGGACCTGCCTTGTGAATATTCTATTTTTGTTACTAAAAACTGATGTTTAAATTTAAATGCATTTTGAGCACAACAACTCCATATACTTCATGTTCTGGTCAATATTTTCTGCAATAACATAGATCTGTTCAATAGTATCTTATTGTGTTTCACATTGACAATATCACAAGTGTGACCTCTGCCCAAAGTTGAAATGAAACCCTCCAGCTTAGAAAATCATTTTTTACTGTCCACTATTTTAGTTTGACTCCAGGACACCTCTTGCAAAGTTCAGTGGACTATATCGGATGATAATCCCTCCTGTGCTAGCTACCTGCAGCTGTCTGGTTCAGGAGTCACAACCATAATTGGGAAAAACGTATTGACTGTTGTCAAACGGTGCATAAAGGAATGAAACAGGAATCACTTGACAATATGCCTTCACATTTGATTACTCAGGACAGACACAGGATAGATTAAAGTAGCTCTGGCTTCTGTGAATCCATTTAGTGCATTTATTGTATTAGTGGAGTCAGGAGTCTATCCCTACATACGTGGACAAAATGCACACATGAAAGGCTACCAGTCCATGACAAGATGAACACAGATAGAGTGGCTACACAACCACTCACACTAATGGTAATTCAAAGCCTGCTGTTTCCACCTGAACAGCTTGTGTTTGGAAGAGAAAGGAAAGGAGGAGAAGGAGGAGGAGGAGGAGGAGGAGGAGGAAGAGAAGGGGGCCGATACAAACATGGGGTGAACATGTAAAGTCTGCATATATTGCTGGAGCTGGGAGGCAGTGGAAGTACTCGCAGGAAGTACTCAATTTAAACTACAATGAAAGCCTTGTGATGTCATGGCTACGCACACCAGTCAGGTTGCAGTTTACATCCATGTCTGTCTAGACTCTAAAGCTTTGTCACATGATGCAACAACAATCACCTGAAGCTCAATGTCAGCAAAACCAATGATATCGTATTGGACTACAATGCTTTAAATATCACTGTGGTTTGTACGAACATTTACCATTGCACCAGCAGTATGTCACCTGTCCCACCCGCAACAAAGCTTGTCTTGACCACTGTTATGGAAATATCCAGGATGCCTTTTACTCTAAAGCACTATCGGGTCTGGGGAGCTTGGATCATAACATGGTATATGGCTATCAGCCCCGACTACGGCGTGAAAAGGCGAAAAAGGTGGAAGTTAAAAGTATAAAGCTGGTTAAAAGTCTGGAGTGCACTGATTGGGACGTAGTGACAGATGGGACAGATAACATTGATGACGCAGCACTCGCCATTTCCAGATACATTCAATTCTGTGAGGATGTAATTGTCCCCAAAAAGTTTATCAAGCTCTTCCCCGACAACAAGCCTTGGGTGAACCCAGAGTTAAGTCAACTTTTGAATCAGAAAAAGTGTTTGTTCAAGTCAGGTGCAAGCAGAGAAGAAAAGAGGTCAGTTCAGAAAAAGATCAAATGTAAGATTACTGAATGTAAGGTGGCATATAAACGCAAGTTAGATGACCTTTTTAAAGACAGGGGCTTAATGGCAGGGGCTATAAATAATTACAGGATATAAGCCACTGCATTACAGTCGCTTATGAATTTTATATGCAGATTTGACACACATGATTTTAAATCTGAACAGGTTAAGGCCGTTATGAAAGTAACGGAAATGGGGAGTGCTGATATTGTAATTTCTTTAGACGATGGCAGATCTATTTTTAGACGTGTAAACCCCCGCAACGACCCTGGGCCTGACGGCATAAGCTGTAGACATTACAGGCATGTGCAGAGCAGCTGGTGCAGCCTTTTCAGAGGCTTTTCCAGGTGTAATTAGACACTGGAGTAATCCCTAACCTATAGAAACATTCTATAATTGTGCCAGTGCCTAAAAACAAAAGACTGAGAGAGCTTAATGATCCCAGTTGCCTTAACATCTGTAGTGATGAAATGTTTTGAAAAGATTGTTTTAAAACAACTCCTCGCTGACGTTTCACCTCTTTTGGACCCTAACCAATTTGACTGCAGAGAGAGGTGTTGAAGATGTGCTGCTGACTATTATTAATAACATATATGAGCACCTTGAACAGGCTCAGAGCCTGGTCAAAATGGTGTTCGTAGATTTCAGCAGCGCCTCCAACACTATCCAACCCCACATGATGGTAGGCAAATTGGTGGATCTTGGGGTTAATCCCAAACTAATTTTGTGGATTGGTAACTTCTTAACTGATCGTAGGCAGCAAGTTAGATTCGAATTGGCTACCTCATCCCCCAAGATTACTAATACAGGGGCCCCACAAGGGTGTGTTCTGTCCCCCATTTTATACACTCTGTACACCAATGATTGACATTGTTGTCATTGTCATGATGTGTGTAACTGTGTATCTTTGGTCAGAGCATTCATGCAAAAGAGAAGTGAACCACTAGTTTTGTTCCCTCATGTCCACAAGTTACAATAGGAAACATGACTGGCAGTGAAGCTAACTAGCTCACAAAAAAGTTCAATTGATTATGTTTTTATTATTTCTCCTGCTCACAATGTATGGTTAACAGTCAACATCCTCTGACAAAGATTTAACAAACTCTGTTCAACTAGGTCTACTCGTCCATCATGTCCAAATTATTTAGAATTTATAACTGATTAATGTAAGATATCTGGTTATCATGTGAAGGGAGGCAGATCAAGGCAGACCGGGTGCTCAGGTTCAGGTTATCACCATTGTATTAACAGGTGTGAGATGCAGGACTGAAGACTTTATCTTGCTTAAGAGGAGCTAAAAATCAAAGAACACAGAAAAAAAGGAAAAGAAAATAAGGGGATGTGATTTTTTTTTAAATGGCCACTCTTTGGTCACAATGTAATTAGAGGGATAGAAGTGTTTGATAGAGCACCAGTGAAAAAAGCTGCTGAGGCGGTAAGGGGAAATACATACACTCATAAATCTGTGTGCCTCTGTCTCTTCAGATTATATTACGGTGGACTGCCACACTATCACAAAAGCCATGATCTGACACCCGTGTGTGTGTGTAGGTCATTATAACCTCTACAGATTCCCGTATAACACCTTACTCCCACATGGTACATGCATGCACACACACACACACATATACGCACTCACACCAACATCTCTGACAGGTGGTGGAATCGATTTTACACAGAAAGCTCCAATCCAAAGTTACTTATTAGATCTGTTAAGCGATAATTCCCTGCCCACCTGGTTTGTGACCTGGTTGACCTAGATGACACTTTACTTCTTTTACTTAATTTACCCTTTTCTCCTTTCCCTATTAACATGTCTTTTACTTGTCTCTCCTCACCTCTCCTCCGTCACTTCTAGTCATGGTTGTGACATGGCTCATCGGATATCAGTGCTGATCTGTCTGTCCCTCGGACCACTCCTTTTTGTCTAGAAATACCTCAACAATCATTGGATGGATTACCAAATTATGTAGCCTACAGATATTGATAGTCCCAAGAGGATGAATCATTATGACCCTGACTTTTCCTCTAGTGTCAAAATGAGGTTTTGCATGAAATGTCTTGACAACTTTTGGATGAATTGAAAGACATCTGGAATTTGGAATGAATTCTGTTTTGTAGGATGAATTTTATTAACTTTGCTGACTCCTTTATATGTATTAATGTCTTTGTACTGCCAATGTGTGAACGGACTGTAATGTAACTTAAAAAATAAGACTTTCTCCGTTGCCTATAACTAAACAGGAATGTGAACTATGTTGGGGGGAAAACTAGGGTCAACATCAGCAGGACATTTGATTCAAACTACTGGTATAACAACAGTGTAAATTACTTACCTCATATATAAACATGATGCTGGTCATATTGAGTCTTGTGTATGACACATCACTGTTAAGGCCGATGCCAAGGTGTCTCGCTGGCAACAGAGAACAAGCACACAGACAGGGGACAGGATGCTGACGGCAGATAACTTAACAGCCACCTGCCTCATTAATAATATTTTTTCTAAAGATTTCTACATAGCACCTTTATCTTTCATATAGCACTATCATCAGGTCAACATTTTCATTTGTCGAAACACTTTCAAAGTTAATGACATTCCCATCAGCCTCAGCTGTGCTAATTAGCAAATGGCAGCATGTTAGCAGGTTAAACTAAGATGGTGAACATGTCAAATATTATAAATGTGACCCTCTTTTCTTGGCTGGAGCGTTCTCTAGTCCTTCTGGGCTGTGGTCAATAAGCAGGCTGGAATTTCTTTTTGAATAGTTGTCTTTGATCTTCTATAATCAACACCAAATACAGCAAGACTGTGTATAGCCAAAAATTCACATTCTTAGGGCTCACAACACTTTCCTAACTCTAATTTTGCATATTACACTGTTACACTCATAAATGTTCCTCCTAAACAATGGCAGGTATAAGAACTAATGTTAATTCTTATGCAAGGGGACATGGAATGCAACTGAAATGCATGGTTTCTAATGTGTCATTGTGAAGCTCAGTGTGGTGTCTTCAACCATCGCCATCTTGGCTTAGCCATTTTATCTCTGGAACAAAGCTGTGTGCGTCTGTGTTTGTGTCTGTGGTTCAAAAGTGTTCCCCTAACTTGCTGCCATGTTAAATATCCATAACCAGAGAGAGAGAGAAAAGCAGAGTAGAGAGAAGCAAAGACATGGGCAGAAAAACACAGAGCAAGAAGACAAAGGATAGCAGACGAATGGAAGATGAGAGGAGACTCAGGAGGCATTTACCCAACAGGAATTCTAAATTTCCATTCCTTGTCGCAGACACACAAACACACATACACAAAACAGAGGCAGAGAGAGAAAGAGAGATGATTCATTCATGCTGCCAACTGTGAATGATGCCAAAATGATAATCATGCCTGAATCCCTGCAATGATGCCCAAATCCAATGCCATTTCAACTTTGCGGCAATTGGCCAATACAATAAGTGCATAACAGCATTTCAGTGTTTCCCTAACATATGTTTTTTGGCAATGTGGAAAGGCCCCTGAAACAGCATTTAGATTTGATACTAAAACTCTCCATTGAAACCAATAATAATTAAATTTTGTGACAGCAAACCACATAGTAATAAAGTTCTCCTGTTAAATTAACAACTATTTGTTTGTTTGATGAAATCAAGAGACAGAGCCCCTTTACTGATGAGTTCCAGACTGACTTTCTCTTGTTTACAGTTTTTCACAGTCACTTAAAGCCTTCCGATACAACTTGATGTCACCAGATAATGGGCTGATCAGATTGACATTAGGGAATTTAAGCTTCATCAACATTTTTATCCCATTTTGTTTGACACCGTAGAAGACAAACAGAGCAGCCTCTGTACAAAGACATATGTATAAAGCACATCCTTCTTTGTCCATTTCTTAAACTTCTGAGACAACTCTGGGCATTGGTTTAATTGTGGCACATCATGAGTTTAATGATATTGATGAATCACAGCACAGGAGGCTGACTACACTCTGACTAAAAATTGACAGTGCTGTTTTAGATTGTTCAGTCTGTGGAAAAGTTTACCCTTCACTGTCAAGTCTTCTCCATCAACACTTAAATTACATGACTACATGATTGCTTTTATGTTGTCTGTTATACTTATTTACCTACCAACTACATGGTTGTGCTCCATTGACTCTAATGCAAAAGCGTATTTTTATGTTGTTGTGAAATGCACGCATTTTACCAACAATCAAACTTGGCAGGAACAATTTAAAACCACACTGGCTCATCTTTCCACAATTTCAACAATCATTAACTTGAAATGAACCCTTAACTCACCCAGGTAGATGTGAAAGGAGGAGCGAAAGGGAGGGTGGACATCAAAGAAGCAGCAGATAAATTAAAGTCGAGTAGGAATTAGGAAAAAAGCCTTTTAAACACTTTTAGATCACACCCACGGTCATGTTGTGCATTATTTTACAATATATGCCAAAAAAATACAAAAGATCAATTTCTTCAAATTTTTAAATCAAAATCAATCAAATCAAAATTCTTATTTTCTTCCAGTAAAACAAATCATATTGTGCATTTGTAAGCCTGATCAAACCAATTTCAACCAATAATACCATGACTTTTACCCATCAGTCAATCTTCAACTTTTAGTAGCACAGAGCTAGCATTAAGATTTCATGGACAATGAAAGGCAAACAAAAAACAGAATCACATTTAAATGTTTTCACATCCTTGGCCAATGAAGCTGATTCTGACTGAACACAAAGAAGTTAAAAATTGTAAAATGTGGATGGTTCACACACATCTTTAACCCGGCAGAACAGAAGATCTATAATCAGCACAGTTTCAAGGAGGGCGCCCAAGATTAGTGTCATCAATTCAGTATCCGACCAAATGTCAAATATGGGCACACTCTCCCCTTCTGCTCCTGAGTTATGGTGTTGAATAATGGCCAGAAATGTGTTTTTGCAGAACATTATGATGTCACAGTGAAGATGACCTTTTGGATATAAATGCCTCCGGCCACAGAAGCAGAGATAGTGTTCAATCCCAAGACGCCAAGTAACACATCAACTGTTCAAATTTGACCAAATTTATGATGATGATAGAATGACATGGCGCTTTATTTACAATACAGTTTCATTTCTCCTCTGTTTACGTTTCCTTCTCTCTGAAAGGTTGTTGGAATGATGGCCAAGCCATCTTTGTGACAGGAATCTGAAAAACTGCTAGAAATCTATTGAAGGGGCCCCCAAAGCTGTCACTTTTCAAACTGTACTGATAGCAGCTTCTTATTAACTAATCAATCAAAACACTTGTTTCTTAATTAGTGGATGTTATGTCTCATATTTTTAATCTCTTATTGCAGTAGTATTTTCTTTAAGCCCACGGCAAACTATCATCAGGGATGGACCTTTTCCCACAATATTTCTTACCTTGAGGTGATGCTATCAGTAAGTAATTGTCTAAATGTTCCCCCTTTTTGTTTTGGCCGGTGGATAAAAGCCGTGCTTTGTGGTAATAATTAGCTCCCCTGTGTTATGTTGATAGATCTTTTGGCAGGTAACGTTCTGAAAAAAACCTTGAAGTGGAATATTGGTAGGTTTTTTTTAAAGGAATCCCTGCACAGGCTAGTGGGTTACAAAAATCACTTCATCTCTGCATATTCCCTTTAAAGTTGAGACAATGTAAAGGTTTGCCTTGCATGGTGATTACTCTATCTAAAGGCATTCTCCTGAGCTTCCTGCCTCAGATAGAGAAAGCTTTGGAGAGCCTGTTCAGACCTGGTATTAACATCCATCCTGAGTGATACGATCAGTGGACAGTGGACAGTTTTAAGTAATATCTGAAGGATATTATCTGAACGACAAGAAGGAGCCACAATGACAATGAATTACACACTTTGGTTCACTGTAATGCAACAACAGTACTGAAGCTCAATATCAGCCGAACCGATAAGCTTGTAGTGGACTACAACCATTAGCCTTTTAGTGTGCGAGTTCATTGAGAGAAACAAAAAACGAGTCAAACTTTATGTATGTGTTCACACGCTCTGCCAATAAAGCTGATTCTGGCAGAACACGAAGTTGTAGGTATGACAGTAGACAATGGTTCAAATAAAGTTGTAATATTTTGCAGACAAATATAGAAACTTTATCATGAGGATAGAGAAAATTAATATTAGACACATTATTTATGAATAATGATTCAGCAGTTGTCGTACTGATCTTTGTTTATCGACTGTTCAATGTAAATGAACACAGTTTTGTTGGCTTCGGTGCCAGAACAAATCAGATTTTGAAAATGTTTAGTTGCCTTTACAGGTTTTTGGACGCATGCTCGAACAATCAAACCCTGCCTTATTTGCTTTTTGGGGGCTAGCTAGCAAGTGTTGGCAGGTAGCCTACAATAGTGTTGTATCCACTTCCTGTTCCTGCCACATAAATTATCACTTAAGACAAAATGGTCCACATGACATTTTTGCTTTTTTCCACATAATTAAAAAAAAATAGACATTTTTGTCTATTCATTCTATTAAATTTTTACATGATGGCTATACCTCCCTGAGCAGAGCAGAAAATACAGTGCTTTTCTGAGAGCGCAGTGATTGATGTGAGAGGAGCAGAATGAAATCTGAGTGTGGAAGGATATTGAGCGTAGCAGCCTGGAGCAGCTTTGAGCGCGGGAGCAGACGGTATAAACAGCTCTGTGAGCAGGAGCGAAAATGCTCCATCCCACTCACATGCTAACCTTTTTCATTTTTTTTTTTTTAACCATACCCCGCTTTTCAAATCCTACTTTGTATTAATTGATGCTTCCTCCTCAGTGGCCACCTCTAACCTGTGGTCCATCCTCAATCCTCCTTTGGGCAAAATCTTTTAAATTACTTTAAATCAAATATGGTTGTCTCACTGCACTGTTGATATCCTGTCTGTAAATATAAAACCAGCCATAAACTCTATTTTTAATACTGACATTTTGCTTGTGAATGGGGTTATTTATAGTTCCTCCAGCTAATGGCCATTTCTTTCCCCGTTGGTCTCCCGTTGATCTAGAAAAAGTTATATGTTTTTATACTCTTATACATTTTCTGTATCTGCTAATCCATGACTCATTTTCATGGCTGACCCAACGTCTTCTACACTTTTGGTATCTTCTAAATCTAAAATATTGGATTGAAATGATTTTCTCTCCCTGTGCACTCCTCTCCTATCAACATAGACTTTTTTTTAATCTGACCTTGACTCCGGCCAGTAAATGATCAAAATGATAAAGTGATTGATCACAGCAGATTGTCAGGAATTCAAAATAGACTTGGGTGAATGTTAATAGAATTTGTTGAGACATGAGTTTATAATGATTGACGAGCGTATTGAATTCAAACAGACAAGATCACATCGGCTCTATTCTGGCGTCCTATTGTCCAGTTTGTCTTATTATAATTATTTTTTTGAACCTGTATAACCATTATAACATGCTGGTAAAGTAGCACGTTCAGAAAAGAGGGTTACACATATTAAGTTCAATATTTTACACTAAAAAAATTTTTATTTCTTACCATGGGGTGCACGTAGGGATGTAAATATCGTGTCTATGGAGAGCAGGCTACCAACATGTGTTAGCATACTACTTGTAACAGTAAGACTGTGCCCATAAAAAGTTTCTATTTAAAGTGCGTACAACCACACAATATTAGTAATCGATACTCATTGTAATAGGATAAGAAATTTCAACCCGTGAAGGTAAAAAAGCTGGACCTGGTTGCCATCAATGACTCTGATGCACACAATGCAGAGGCAGGTTCTTTCACACATAGATAACACCTTATTAATGCCATGATTAAGGTGTTCCTCATTGAAATGACTAACCTGCACAGGGTTTTTGTCTGTGAATTCATGTAGCGAATAGCAACAGAGGTTTAACGAACCAGAATGTTTGTCAATCCATTTATCTAGCCTAAACCAACAAGCATTGAGTGACAACACAGAGTACTTTGCGGAGAGGTCTCCAGGCTAATAAACCTAGACAAACAACAACATAAACTCACCTGGCCAGTGTATATTTAGACTGTGCAGGGAAACTGAAGCACCTGGAGGAAACCAAAGAACACAGTCACGCAGGCTTCAGCTAGGCATGTCAGATTTAAACCCAGGACTGAGGCACCAGGCTGTAACTGAACATATTCAACCAAACAAAATCATACTGAAGATTAGTTCTCAAATCAGGACAGCAGATTACAAAAACATTGGTACAAAGGAGAAATTATTGTATCAAAAACTTTATTCTCAAATAATGTTTTTAAAATAGCTGATAGATAAACTGTGAGTCTCTTCAACTGCAGGTTGTGAGGCTGCGTTCACATACAGTATCTGTTGTTTAATACTTGATTAACACTCCATGTTGTTTCTCTCTCGCAATCTCATGGGAGGACGGAAAAGTGTCATCTTCCATCCTCTAATTCAAAACTTAGGAGTACCAGTCTTGTTTCACCAGTTAATATAGGAGCCTTCAAAACTGTTGCCAATTTGCCAATGCCGCTGCTAAAGCCTAAATTTCATTTTCCACTCCAAATCCATAATATGTAAGCAAGGATTTACCGATTCCTCATTGTTTAGATAGATGAGGTCAGATTTTGGGCCGTAAAGGGGTTAAGTCATCCAAACTCTTTTGTGCCAGCGGAAGTCATCCCGCTCCCAGATAAGGACATTAGGATCAGCCACACAAGGCTGCTGTTACACAAGAACACTGTCTTTTAAAGGAACTGTGTACCTGTCCACAAATACTGTTTATGACATTGTATGACACTAAATATCTGGTGTTGATTTTTTGTTCAATGTGAACCTCTGTGAACCTAAAATCACTTTAAAAAATGTATGTAAACAAGTATTTCAACGTGAGAAATCACCAATAATCAAACAACTCTCATACATTAAATATTTTTCCAATGAATGCTCACTTGAAAATGTGTATTGTTCAAAAGACACACATATTCTGCTGCAGAGGAGCTGGAACTGACGCATCGTATAAGATTGAAGTGTTTTAGATTGTGAATAGCAAATGTTTTAGCGGTGTGACCTTGACACAAGAGTCTCTCTAGACCGAAGAAAATTAACTCTGTTTCCCCAAAAGGTTTTCTGTTCCTGTGTAAAAGCAGCCATAATGGACAAAAGAAATCATATGACATTTTGATATCTGATACTCAGTTCGAACCATAGATTTTTACATGGTGTGTAACAGTAAAAACATTGATTTTAATGAACAAGATTTTGTTGAACCTACATCAGTAATCATAAAAAGTACAGCATGTTTAATAATTTGATTTTTTTTTCTTTTTTTCTTTTTTACAAATTCTCCATAAAAAATAGATTTCTGTACAAAATTCTTTTTCTTTTGCACCTACTTCAAGTTCAGCAGCACATGATGATGGTAACGAGGACACTGAATATGATGTTGAAAACAACATTAATGATGATGGTGGCGACTTACCTGGTAAGGACTTTTTTGTTTTGTTTTTTACATTTGGGACAACAAACATTGAACAATATTTTTCAGTACACATTTATAAGCAACAAACATACTTACTGCATGTCGATATGTGTTGCTGAGAACATGTCACTGTAATGAGTGAATATAACACTTATATGTGTGGTGTCCCAATCTACAAGCTGCCATGTGTCAAAGGACAATTATTCATCATTTGTACTGAGAGCAGCAGGGCTGCAGTCAACTTTCATTCAATTCAGACACAGCGGGTTGTAGATTTTCTCCAAAGGTTTACTGCTGAATGTTTGGCATGAGAAGTTGTCCTATCCAAACAATTGAGAAGGTGAAACAAGGGCCTTTCAAGGGTAAATTAACTGCAATACTCAATATTTTAATTTGATTCCAACTGAAGCCCAAAGCAGCCCAGATGTACATAGTGTATGTATACGTCACAGACAGACATACACACAGGATGGCAGGGGTAGAAGTAACTGAGTACATCATGTTACTGTAATAAAGTCATTTTTTCAGTACTTGTACTTTTTTTGAGTATTTTTTAAAATCAGTAATTTTACTTTAAGTACTTTTTATAACAAGTATTGTACTTTGCTACATTTCGAGGCAAATTCATTACTGAGTAAAAAACAATAATGCACTATAACCAAGGAAGACGTCATTATAGGTTAATGTTAGCATTACTGTACCTCGGCATAGTTTTAAAAAAAGAGGCCGCAGGTACCATCGCTGATTAAATGTACCACCCGGCGAGCACGCTAAGTGACACATGTCAAACACACCCCCATGTTACGTGATTAACAGGTGACATAGAGCTTCAAAAGCTTATCTCTGCCATGTCACACTGTATGAGAATGTAATGTGTAGTATTAACATTTTTATCTGTTAATTTTCAAGCTCACAGCAACCTTTTTCCCTTTGTTTCAATGAGGACTGCTGACAATACCACTTCTGAGAAAGTGAGGGACAAATGTGAAAACTGTGAAAAGTCTCAGAAGCAGAAACAACCTTGGCATTTTAAAATTTTAGTGGGTTTCATTTTGTAGCCAGCTGTTGCTCCTTTAAACAGTGAGGGCTGCTGACTGCCAAATAAAGGACACATTTCTACATAGATTATATAAAAAATGAACTGAGAAAAAAGAACATCATTCAAATTTTCAAGGCATGTCATCGGAGGTGACATGCTCAGAAGGATAACATGCCTCACATTTTCAAAAGTTGACAGAGAGAGTTCTACTACTGCCATACATATCAGCAGGGGCACCTAAAAGGGGGGAAAAAGGGGAAAGCATTCTGTGGCCCAGCCACTGGGGGTGGGGGTGGGACATGGAGACCAGCAATATCCAAATTCAATTGAAGACTTTTTTGTTGAAACTAATATTTTAATATGTTCAAAAATAACTTAAACTGTTTAGCTGTAATCTAGCAAGCAATCCAGGGCTGGACTCACTCTTACTTTGTCTGCACCTCCACCATGACTCTTTAGTCTAATCAAAATCAAGTCGAAAAAAATATGACAAAAACATTGTAATAACTAATATATTTCTGCTGTAAGCTTGAGACTGTATTGTGTCATGTGGACCAAATTTGCAGTCGCTTTGCATTTTTCCAACTTTCTTTACCGAAGATCTGAAAGCTAAAAACTGTAGTACTGCCCTGATCACCACATGCCAGTGCAAACTGGGAAAATGTGGAGTCTAAATTTTCTTGTTAGGTCACATTAGGATATCAGTGCAAGTAATTGTTAAAAATTAAACCTTTTATTAAGCCAGTGGAATCCTTGCTGGTCCTACTTGTCAGGCACTATTATGCTCTTTTGACTCCATAGGAAATCTCAGCTGAATTAATTAAATCAATTAAAACACTGGGTGCACTCCAGCAGTAAAAAGAGAGAAGACGGCTTACTAACTTGCGAGCAGACGCTCTACTGTTGTTTACAGCTGTCTTGTTTATTTCTGTGAAGAGATTTTAAATGTGTCTTCTGTCTTGACGTACTCTTTAACTACTGCCAGGGTTGTAGCTAGTACGTATATCTGCATATCTTTTATATTTTGTGCCTCATAACAGTGTATGTGTTTCTAGCTGTCTGTGCATGACCTTGAGACTGAGGCTGTGAATGACAGCTTAACAATGGATATTATTACACCAACAACATCCTGTTGTCATGCTTTCAAATATAATCAACATTGTTTCAGGACATTTCATTTGCAGCATTCAGGTCTGGAGTAGATTTCCTTTCAACTAAATGAACTGAAAATGTAAATTTGTTTCAAAATAGGTGAATGTGACAAACTTCTCATGCCGAATGTTTTTCCACTGATGTTAGTGAATTTAGTCATGGCCTGGAATATAACACTATTATATAACACATGTTTCATGGACAAAATCACCATTTTATCAGTTTCATGACCTGACTCTAAACCATTTGATATCAAATCTATAAATTAATGGATTTGTGATGTATGGTTAGCAAGTATGACAGTATGATGGGCTGAGACTGGATATTTAAAAACAGGGAACATAAAGGAAAATTAATTTGGACAATAAAAATCAAATGGGTTAAAGTAAATGCCTCAAATGTAAACCTAATGCCAGAATGGTGTGCATGGAGTGTGAAACAAACAAGAAACGGACCTGAAGACACTGAAAGACACACATTGAAAGCAGTTACATCTGTGATCTAAACCAAGTGCAGCATCTTTCAAAAAAAATAAAAGTATTTTGAGAAAACACTGCGCGAATTAACAAGCTAGGCAAGTGATTTGAAACTGGAGAGTTTTCTTGGATCGTGCAGGCTCATGGATGTTAGCATGACATTTGAACTTAAAATACCAGGAAATAAGCTCAATGCACAGTCACACTCGCTAAGCTTGTGTATTTGTTGCAGTGAGGTTCCAGCATTGATAAGCAGGATGTAACTTTGCACACGAGGTATTTCTCAAACAATGGAGGGGCCCTGGGGGCGATAACTGTCGACAACAATAATTGTGCATGTTGTCATCATACTGTATCAGTTTGTCCTCTGTCCTTAATGACCAATTCTAAAACAGATCACACACACGCTGTGAGCTCTTTAAAAAGGCATGTTGAAATAAGATCATGTGCATGAGAAACAGTCTCATGTTGTTTCTGAAAGCTTGCACTGTCTGCTACTACAAGTGATCACAATTGATAAAAACGAGCCCATAATAAGAAACTATTTCATATTTGTGTATATTGTATATTTTGTATGCCTCAAGAGAATTGAAAACGATGGAGTTTAATGCCTGGAAATAAAACTAGCAATGTGGCACCAGTGTTTCAGTGGGACCATACTGCATGTTATTTCTGTATATATATCTTCCACATATTACAGTAGTAGCCGTATTCAGTATGAGCTTTCAGAAACAGCCATTGTTCTAAAAATGGCAACAAAGTGGTGTCATTATATGACACTCGAAGCTCGGAGGTCCAAAGGTAAACTGATCCCAACTTTCTGGTTGGCGAGCATGTTGTCATGGCAACATAATAAAGAAAAGTATAGCATGTGGTCACACCTTCTGCTAGCAGGGAGCGTGAAATATAAATGTGTATATACAAACACTCTGTAACCCTGTATTTAGTCACATTTGTTGTCTTTTTAAAGATAGAAGTTTTTGAATAAAATTCTCTTTTTTGAATCGACTCATTTTCAAACCCATTTCAGACCCAAAAATTATTCATTTTTCACAACCCAGTCAGAAAAACACACTAGTGCAAAATTTGTGCGGTTTAAGACTTTATATAAAGTTTATATTTTGGGGTCCCCAGCAGCAGTGGTTTGGGAAGTCCCATGGGGCCACTGTGTTTTTGAACATGGAGTCTGTTCATCAATATCTTCACTGAAGAAAAATACCAGAAGAGACAATTAGAGACAACTTTTTGCCTCTTTCCATAGCAATCTGTCCTTGTCTCTCTTTTCCAGCGCGGCTGACAGAGGTCTCTATCTTTCCATTTGTCTGTGTCTGTCTGTCTAATTTCTGTCAGTCAACCAGTCTGTCTGTTAATCTGTCCATACATTTGTGTTTTAGTGGCTGGAGAGTATGCTGTAAAAAAAAAAAAAAAAAAGTCATTACTTGACTGATAATCCCGACCACAGTAAGGAGAAGACCAATCGTTTCCTGGATTTGGCCCCAGCTGATTGCAGCAGTCGATGATCTTGACAGCTTATTGCCTCCAGGCTTTCAATTGTTCAGCCACCAAGCACAGAGTCCTGGTTAGTTCAAGAGCAAGAATCAGTTGCCCGACTCTTTGATCGGGTTAGACAGACCTCTGGAAACCAGTACACTGTGTATGCCAGCCCTGTGACTTACATGTCTGGTTTCTGGTTCAGCACAGTCAGCCTAATGCTAATGTATTGTGTATAGGACTGATTTTTAGTGTGTATAGAATATTTGAAAAAGTCCAAAACTCATCTAGAACTAGTTCACAGGTTCTCATAGTAAACCTGGGAAAAATAGCATTTGCAAATGCTTGATTTGGTCTGTTTTAGCCTAAATGGTTGCCAAATACTGTACATAGACATAAAAAGGCAATACAGTAAGTGGCAATCACAATCATAGGAACTGATTTTAACATCCAACAACTCAACTTACCCAACTCTGTGATTGTTCTGCTATATTAAACCAAGTAGGCTAAAACAAACATTTTAAACCTCTCTGCAACTGTTATTTGACCCTGGCTTGTCTAGCACTAGCAAACCACTCCTAGTACTAATTTAATACTAGTATCCAGTACGAGATGAGAGTATCATTTTCTTTAAAGGAATTGGTCTGCTTGAACTTGTCACTGCATTGACTGCTTTTGGTTTGCAGCAGTCTGTACAAACAGACTCTGTAAGCTGTCATTACGTCAGAGAGTCCAGTCCTATCAAGTCCAGCATCATGGAAGTCCAGTGGAAGGTTTTTGGTCCAACACCAATGGTGGTTTTTGAGTTGACATATACAGTAGGAACCATCCAATTACTAGTTGATGTCTGGAGGGGGTTAGAGGGTGGAATAGTCTATGTGCTTCCCCTGAGGGTAGAACCTTACATCGGTCAAACCCATGACTGGCCTGCAGCAGAGGAGTTATTAAGCCTATACCACTGAGCAAATTTGGCATGGGGTTAGGTTGGGTAAACCACTCTTCAGGTTGCAGGGAGGGTATGGGAGGGCCTTACACAAGTGAAATTGACACTGGACGAGCATTGGTCAATGAGGATTTCGCTCTGGGAAGAAGTTCAATTAGTTGTACCATCTTTCTGTGTTTGTCCTGGATGTCTAAATAGCAACAGTGCTTAAGAAGAATTCTGGTCCCAACGTTGATCTCCTGAACAACAGATTTTATGTTATTTGAGGACGTCCTTGTCTCCTCCCTTGTTCACTGGTTCCAATTTATTTTGCTCTGTCAGACTACAGGGAGAGGTGATACCGTCGTCAGGTAGGAGGTGGAGCAGAGCTGCATTACTGTGCAAATTATGCTGACGAGGACCAGCATGCTACAACACAGGCTGCTCATGGTGACAAGTTCAAATCGTAAGTTTGTTCTTTCTTCTCTGTTCGGTTAAACCACACCGCAGACTGCGACTGGGAGGTTGGACTGGACCACTGTATAGGCAGTGGCATGTTTGTTGGACTATACCACCGTGCAGACTGTATTGAGTGTGGTATCGAATCGGACTGCTTTAGCCTCAGTGGGCTTCATGTTGGTGTCATACATTGGGTTTTCAAATGATGCCTGGCCATTGGAGCTCTCATGGCCAACATAGCCATTGAACTGAACCTTGGGGCGCGTCCTGGAAAACAAAATGAGAAGGAAATAATGGTGTTCATGGCAGAAATTTGGTTTCAAAAAGACATCTTTGCAAAATTGTATTTCAAGAAAAAGAAACACAGAACAAACAACAGGATGCAGGCCTTTGAAGCGCCAAATGACAAGTTAACCACTAACTCATAGACATTTAAAGCCACGAGATGTCCTTGTTTTAATATACAGTATGTATTAGCTGTCACCAAGGACGCAAAAATGAAAAGCTTAGTCACTTATCTTGCATCGACACAAACTATAGCATAACCTCAATTGACTGATATTTCAAACTGACATGTAAAGTTAGTACATAGAGCTGAGCCCTGTAAGAATTAACAAAGATGTAGCTCTATGCAGTGTCTGGCTCAATGGTACAGTTTTCTGGCATGTAGGCTGCCAGGTGTATTCTACCTGCTCAGTAGAAAACAGCAATAAGCCCAAGTGAATCAGTGGCTGCTGGAAAAACGTTGAGCAAATAGCAGAAAAATAAAATGACTATAATGTTTTGCTCATGAGTCTACTGGTTTACAAGTAGTTTTGGAGCCTTTTAGCCCCCAACTGTTCAAAAATCTCCTTTTAAGCTTTACGTTTAACTATTTTTGCTGACTGAAGGACAGTTTGAGTTTTTCATTTGTGTGAAACATTTCAAAGTAAGATAAGGCTACATACACATACACCATGTTATAATTTTAATTGCATGTCCTATTCACCATCACTGATTTAAAAAGCACAGGTGTTAAGGGAAATATGTGTTCAGGGATGTACATGTTCAAGAGTTACTGAACAGCAGAATGTCCTCGTACTAGAGAATCCTGTACAGGTGTGGACTAAAAATTAAATGAATATTGGCTATATTTATCTTTGTCTCATTTAGTTCTACAACCAATTCAAACCAGTGTATAATCAAACTTAAAATAACCATCTCTGTCTTTTCAGCTGTCTTCTTCGATGTTAGTTGGCAGTTTTACCCTTGAGATGAAAGGTGCAAATTTAGCAGGTCTCTGGTTGAAACCTACAAATTGCAGGGAGAATTATAGCAGGAGCTAGAGCATGAACCATAACAACCTCCTGCTCCAGTGGTTCGGCTGCCCAGTGCCCATCTGCTGCTCTAATGTGAGTGTGTCTGCTTGCATACAACCAGCCATCATCCCGCGAATGGCACCCAACGGTTTTAAGTTCAAAAGAATATATTATTACTCGATTGAACCCCTGCAGTAAACTTCTTAAAATACTCATTCAGGCAAAACAGACACACAGTGAAATATAACTACCCTCTCCTAATTTGTCTGGTTGTCGCAGATTACAGTTTGGGATAATCAGGTCCTATAATCCAGTTAGATATAATCACTTACTCCCAAACCCTGTGGAACTATTAGCAGGGAGGAGTGCTGCAGCTGAAATGCTGTTTGACTCTGACCTCATTAGGATTGTGTGTGTGTGTGTGTGTGTGTGTGTGTGTGTGTGTGTGTGAGTGCGTGAGAGAGTGGGTGAGAGCGAGCGGGGTGAGAGAAAACCCACCCGAG
>JBBPCS010022110.1:0-24951 GCA_037974645.1 Hollardia meadi
ACACACTGCTATAAGAATGTGGCCACATGTGGCCTAGACCACCTCCGAATGTGGTCTGAGTGATCGGATCTCAATGCATCCTGGGTGCATTCACACCTGTACTTAGAGCTGTCCACTTGTGATTGGATCACTCAGATCAGATTTTACTACCAGGTGAAAACAGGGTCTAGATATCTCTGCAACACAATACACAGAAGAATTTGAAATTGTCATAACCCAGCCCATTGGCCATGACAAAAGTGGGAAAGGACCAGGGTTGCCGTAAACATAAGTAATATATTATAACCAAGAAATCCAACTGAACAGCAAATTTAAATGTGAGGTGTGGTATTCAGTTACATCAAAAAATTAAAAAAAATTTGAAAATGATCAACTTTGGGATACCAACCTCTGAAATAAATTGTGTCAATGCCTTTACAACTGCTTTAGAGGTTATTGACTATTGATTTGGGGTACGCGGCAGGATTTCTGGTACTTTGGCACTGTAAGAAGATACTTACAGCCAGACTTGAAATGTGGTAAGTGGTAAGAGTCCACAATGAGATGTTCAAACAGTTCGCTTACAGCAGGAATGCAACGGAGCAGGCTTAATGCAATGTTTCAGCTTTCCAGTTAACTGGCACACAAGGCAAGTTTTTACATAGGCTGCAATATCTCATTTTAGGTGTGACCAAAAAAACTTCCAGGTGTACCCACAGGTGATGGAGGATCGGCATCGGCAGAACCCCTTCCATGGGCAGTGCTTGCTACACCCCTACAGCCAACTCACCATGCACAAGCTATCAGTTAAGGACCATTTTATGTAAGGGAATCGGCAAAATAGTCCAAAAAATCCCACAACTGAGGATAAAGTCACCAGTGTCAGTTTCCGCTGATAAAAACAACA
Source organism: Hollardia meadi (assembly GCA_037974645.1). Lineage (NCBI taxonomy): Eukaryota > Metazoa > Chordata > Actinopteri > Tetraodontiformes > Triacanthodidae > Hollardia > Hollardia meadi. The sequence goes on from JBBPCS010022110.1 coordinate 887, forward strand.
CAGAGTTCACTGTGTAAGAGTCATAGGCCGCTGTATCCCTCAGGATTTTTATGTTTTATTTAATTAATTTATTTATTTTTTACACAGCCCAAACGCAGTCAGCAAAAACAGGTGCAACAGCCGCAGCAGGCTTAAAAATAAAATAGATTATATTCCCTTATTCCCCTCCGTCTTCCAGTGTCCCGCCTCATGACAGTTGTGGCAGGTTTTACCCTTGTCAAAATTGTCTCTTGAATTTAGAATCTAACTTACATGGCCCAGCTTTCCCTGGCCACATCTGATCCACTGAAGCAGCTCCAGAATAATTTCTTCGCCATCCAACATCATCGCACGCAACAGTGCGCTCTTTAAAACTGCTCTTATGGAGCAGCACAAATTCATCTACTGACACAGCAGAAGCAGTGGTGACATTTGTCTCATTAATGTATGTCACAATTCTACCCGAAGTCATATTTCTCAACTGCTACAAAAAAAAAATCACGGAGGTCATCAAAATTGGTAATAATAAACACTGTTAACCAGCATTTAAAATGGTTATTCAGGTCTCTGGCAAACTCATCATAAGTTTGGCCATTTCTGCCCTCCCGGGACCTAAAATGCTGTCGATACGCTTCAGGCACATGCTCATCATTTTATTTTGGTGTGGCTAAAGCTATCCTCTGCACTAAAGGACGAATAAGCCTCCTGCACTTTTCCCGTGACTACACAGCATTAGAGCATTAGAGCGCAGTCTGCATCGACAATGGTCCACATCGGACCAGCTCCTTGCCTTAGAAACAAAATGCCCACCAGATCTTGGCTCTTGCCTATCCTGAACCTCACAAAACAGCATGCTATCCCTCATCATCAACCAATACCCCTCCAAATCTAATTTTGCTATCTCACACTGCTGACAAATTCTACTTCAAGTTGCTTTTTAACTTTCAACTCGTGCTTCATTTTTTTTCGTGTTCCATCTGCAACATCAAAATCTCTTTTTGCTGCTCAAAAGTTAATCCCTGCATCTAAAAGATAAAGCAGTAGGATTGGGAGGAGAATCCCTCTTGTTTTCAGTCATTAGCCCAAGTTCAATTAATTTTGATCTTATAGCTGCTTTAATATTTTCTTTAAGACGCTTGTCTTCTACCACTATCACTGAATAATGCTCAGCCATCATGAGCAACTGTTAGGTGCATGCATCCAGGGACTCCTAATAGAGAGTGGCAATAAACTCTTCAATATCAGACATCTTAAATATTTATAATAGCAGACCTGGCAAATAAGCAATCTTTACTCACACAACCCACGGGCCCAGGCAGACACAGCAAAGTACCCGTGCGCAACAAGAGGTATAACCCCCCCAGAGGTTTGGAGTCTCTCCGCTATATAACCACTTTTCCTAGCTAAGGAGATAAGGATAAGGAGATAAGGAGAGCGACTAACAAACTAGCAACTCTCCTGAAATCATGAACATGCTCTGAAGGAAATGGTTCAGGCATGTTCGCCGCAACACTACAGAGATTGCCAAGTGAACCCTACTCACCACTTTACAAGTACTATGCACACAAGAACCACCTGTCACCTGGCCCACCTGGTACTGCCACGAACAACCACTGGCACTAGTACGAGAATTCTCCCTCTCTAAGCCTGAGGTAAGAAAAAAAAAAAATCTACAAATTTACAGTTCAAACCAAATTTGCACACAAGCCTCCACACAAATCATCCAACCAACTGTACCAAACAAATACCAACATGAAAAGAAAACTACAAAAAGAACTTTGAACAAATCTACAAAGGTTTTAACTAGATTGCTTGTCATAGACTAGAAGAAAACCGATGAGTACCCATTTGACATAATCCGGCCTATAGGCCATGACAAAAGAGGGACACAAGGTTGCCATAAACATAGGTGCATTATTAAATCCAAGAACTCCAACTGAACAGTAAATTTAAATGAGGGGTGTGGTAGTCAGTGACATTAGTGGTGTAAGTGAGCTTGTGTGGATATACTGTGGTGGAGGACTTGTGGAGTAGAACAAAATAGAAGCTAAGCAAAACAAAAGGTACAGGCGCTGGGGGGGAAGAGAGCGCGAACCAGGCTGGAGCCTGGGACTTTTGTATCATGTGGAGCACTGGGCCCAGGTGCTCCAGAACAGGTAGAATATGGCAACCTGCTGTCAGTTCCTCCTGCAACTCAAAACAAGTAAACACAGTATTAACACAGCAAAGCAAGAGCAGGAGAAACCAGGAGCAGGGGCCATCACAACAAAATGTCATAAATGTTACTTCTTAACAATTTGTTGATAATTTTAGTTACGTTTTAAAACAAAATTCTTACATATTGCATCGAATCCTCATGATCATCTTCTAAGACTCAAAAATTTTACAATCCCCTGACAGTATAATTTGAATTACATATGGCAGCAGAGGGCCTGTACTCCTTACACAGTGCCCTGGTGGATATTAAGCTCTCTTTACAACACTTACAGTGCTCTCTTTTTATTATGCTAATGAGCATATCAAGCCACTGGGCTCCGATTTGCCTTTCCTTGTTAATTGGAATGAAAAAACCCTGAGCCATTACTAACATCACTTAGTCAAGCTCCCGAAAGTGCCTGAAGTCAAAGGAAATATCCTTCAGCAAACTAGGATGAATGATGATTTAGTTAGGCATGTTGAAAGAGTTCACACACATGCATGTATACATGTATGTGTATGCACAAGTAGCATATAAGCTTGCAGTCACTGTGTTTTAATCAAGCAGCACATTTCTAAATTGAAAACATATATATTTATGTTTAGGCATTTAGCTGTGAACAAGCTAATGAGCTACTTATTCTAGCTTATTTTCTGTAACCCTCTTTCCTCTGTGGGGATTAGACCTCCACTGGGAAAGTGTAAAGAGGTGACTAACAGAAAGATGGAGAGAGAGTACAAGAGGTTCCTCATCCTCTCATGCTGTTTTGAAGTGCATCTCTTTGAAAAGTCAGAATGGACAGCTCATGCAGACTGATGCAAGAACTTGGCAATGTCTTCGGCTTTTCAGATAGAGCTGCTGAGCAAATATGATGGGTGATCAGTCACGAAAGCTGTGTATATCCAGCTTCACAAGTTCAGTGTTTTCAGTCTGATAGAAGACATCAAAACAGAATACTTGCATAAATATCTTATGTACATCTGACCAAATAGTTTGTTTTTTCCGTAAGTCTTCTCATCAGAGAAGTCACCAGCTGGAACAAGGGTAGAGCTCTGTTTTCAATAAAACCTATTTGTGCAGGAACATAACACCATACTAAAATGGCTATATTTGACATCTGACTGTAAAATTGAATGCATTTCAGAACAAGGGGGTGCCAGAACTTCTCATTGCCATTGTGATGAGCATTGCGCTCTTTGAGATAAATATAAATACATTATGCTTCCACTTAGGGAAATTATATTACCAATACATTGCACATGGAAATTGGTTTTTGTTCTTTCATTTTAAGCGCCGGTTAAGGGCCGGCCAAAATGTATATAAAATGTTAAAATGGTTTGCTAAATATACTTTGGCAGATATTAATATAACTTGGCAGAAGAGGGGCAGCTCTTAAAAAAAAATTTAAAAAAATGTGTATGTGGCAGTGCTGATATTGTGTTGGGCCACCACTAATAAATGAACGTATGGGAAACCCTGTAAATATACAATTAATATTAGGTGAACACAAAATATACACAGAATATAATATCCCTTTCGGACGACAGAAACCCACAAGGCTCATTCATATGAGAATCTGTTACCCTGCTTCTCGTGGTTGGAAGGGACCTCAGGCTGCAGTGTATCCATATACTTCAGGGACAAACTTGAGAACCACATAAAAGTTTCAGTTTCATGTCTCTGTCTATATGTTTATATGGTCTTGGTCGAGTTGGTTGGTGACTTTTAAAGGTTAAGCAACATTAGGCATACAACAAGCAAGTTGACCAATGTAAAATTTTTAATATGTCATATCCAATAAATACTGTTTGTAATATGCCTGTGTACAATAATGTAGGTCAGAGTTTCAGATTGGTGATTTCCAATTTACAGACCCATGTACACATCCACCTGATGTACCTTAAAATTTGGTTCTCTTCATACATGAAATTAATTACCATGAACAAGTGCATACTAATTATCAAATCTATAAAGTTGAGATTCTGACCATCTAACCATATTTATGTATGTAGGTTTAAAAATATGGCCAGATGATTGTCATTGCCATGTTTTATTTAGGTGTTGTTTTTTTAAAGGCAAAGCTCTATATATTTCACTGAGGTAAAGTACAGTGGAACAGTACCTGTGATGAGCTGCAATAGGTGTGGAACTGGTTCTGTCCTTAAGCAGACCGTCAGCCAAACTGTCATCATTATAGCCACCCAGCTCTCCTGTCACCCAGTCAGGCAGACCTGCATTGTTGTGCTCCACAGACCGACTAGTCAGTGGCTCATCAAAGTAAATGGACTAGAAATGAAAAAAAAACCAAAGACAGGTGATGAGGATTTGGTTAATTAAGTCTATTAGTATATGAATTAAATAAAATTACATTTAATGTTGCATTTGCATTACATTCAAACTACAAAATATTTTTTGTAACTTATTTTGAGTATGTTTGGTTCTAAAAATGACTCTTCATTGAAATGAATGACACTATTTTTTAAGTTTACTATACTACAAATTAAGGCACAACAGTGATTTGAAACTCAGTTTAAGTTTAAGTTGTGTCACTACTACATGGCAACAAATCAATATTTATGACTTGATAAAGCAGTCGTTCTTGCCATGTAGGTGGGAAGTGTCTTGAGGCTGCCAGGCTCTGGTTTGCTGGTGAAAGGCAACTCCAAGAGCCCTCTTTTGAGCATGTGAAGAAGCAGTCGGGCATACATGTTGCGGTTCTTACGACCTATCAGACCTGAACCACATGTGGCTGTGTCACACAGCTTCTTTATCCATATGGCACATCGCTGGCGGTCTGAGGTAAATAAGGACAGAAAGGGACAGGGGAAATTATGATACAGCTAATTGCACACATTTTTTAAATGTATTATCTCGTCAGTTTCTGAGTTGTCAAATCACATTCATTTGCTTAGCATGGTATAAGAAAAGCACAAAACAAAGCCTGCAATTAGTGATGTTTAAACTATAATGTTAGTTAGTGAAGAGAATAAACATTAAAACACATCTTACCTGTCTTGTTGGGGTGTTTAAGGACATACGGCTTCATGTCCAATAGAAAATGGTCAAACTCAGTGTCCAGCCTATCGCAAGAGTCGTCGTGTTTGCTCATGGTGACCTGAGGGGATGAATAAATGGTAAATTTTAGGTAACGTTAACGGTTAGTTACAACGGTTAATAAAAAGTACTAAGTCACTCGATAAGCTAGCGTTATGTTAGCTAGCTAACGTTATAAGGACTGCTGATAGCTGACATCCTCACTCAGTTTTAGAACAGTGGAGAGCTACAGTGTGGTCATACGAAACAGTCTGGTTAACAGCGTGTCACGTAATGTTAGCATACTTGACATGACAACCTGTGTGTGAGCAGTGTTTACAAACTAGCTAACACAGGGACTGAAACTAGCGCAATTAAGATATTAACAGATGAGCTAAAAGCAGAGCAGAAAGACGCTAGCGGGTGTTTTTGTTTCTTACAGGCTTCCTGGAACAGACCAACGACACGGTACAAAATGGCACATTGTTTAGTAAAATGTAAAATAAGGACTAAAAAGCGACTTACAAGGAACACTGATTCCACCGCTCAAAATGGTTCAAAAGTTCTGCGTCCTCACGCTACGCCACATCCGTTTTCCGTGGACACAGCGTCTCCCTGTTGCCATAGAAACAGCACATTGCTTTTTTGCCATATTGACTTATTTCGTTTGTTGTAAGGAACAGTGTTTAATTACATTATACCCTATACATTGTACACTGTTAATTTCATTTTTGATTTTAAATCAGTCTCATAAGAGATTTTAAATTGCCAGTTTAAACTAAAATAACCCAGACGTCAACAACATTAAATTTAACAGGGAGACAAATGAGACCTGAAAGTCCACAAGATGGCGCACAATATCTTCTGTTTGTAGGATGGAAGGACACGTCGCCTTGGTTCATTTAAAACTCAAAATGTAAAAAAACAAACAAACATTAATACAATACCTAACACGACAGTATGACTAAATATTCATAACAAATTAGTTCACGTCCCTTTAATGTGTCTGATGAACTCTATCGTTAATTGTGCGTTGATATTGAAGTGAAATATTCCCACAGCACGTGAAGGCAGACTTCACCGACGTCACTTTTGAATGAAAAAGAAGCGCTCAGCTGTTAGTCCACGCAGAGGGGAGGCGTGCGGTCTGAGGAGCACCCTAGCAGAAACACCACTTGTCCAGAGCTGTGAAGAGCCCAGGATCTCACAAACATCGGTCGGGACAACACGAAGTTGTGGCTGTAGTTTTTTTTTTTTTTTTACCCCCGATATGGCTGACCATCTTTTACATTATAATGACTCAGCTGGGGTTGGGAACCGATTCGCCCGCAAAGGTGCTTTGCGGCAGAAAAATGTGCATGAAGTGAAAAACCACAAATTTACGGCGAGGTTTTTCAAGCAGCCGACGTTTTGCAGCCACTGCACAGACTTTATATGGTAAGCATCCCTTATGCACACCTGTCCAGCCGCTCACCCACTTCCAATCAGTTTTGATGGCAACATTTTTCAAATATGTTTAACAGCATCTTTTAGCAATGCTTGTGTTGCTTCAGTAAGTTCATGCTCACAATAGCCTAGATGTGATCGTGCAGATATGTTTACATTTCATTGTATATGGACCCTGTAGCCTATATATTGCTTCAGAAAAGCCCTTTGTAACTTTTTTTTTTTTTTTTTTTTTAAATTGCAGGGGATTTGGGAAGCAAGGATTTCAATGCCAAGGTAAACTTTCATGTGTGAATTTGTGGTGGAGAAAGTGTAGCTGGTATCACCATTTGTTTGACCCAAGGGACAGAAGCACAAGTTAATAGATGTAGATTAAAGCATGGATGTTGAGTACCGCCTGTTAAACAGTTTGTCATCTCATTGAGTTTAGCATCTTACTCACTGGATGAACTTCATTGAGCATTTGCAAGTAGGTTTTAAAGTCTTCATAAGCATCTACTGTACATGGCTGCAGAACTAGTTTTGCATGTTAAAAAAAACACAGCAAGTAGTTCAAATTCAAAAGTTTTATTTTCAGAGAGGGCACATCTTTCTGCAAACAATAAAGCAGCAGTTAATATTTGCAGGACTGTTAGTTGAACAAATTAAGGCAAATTGAAATTTTTACCTGCAAATTTGAAGCCATATCCATGTTGGTTACCACTTGGCTCTAGAAGACAAACCTGACTGATTAGTTTCTGTGAAGGCAATTTGTTCAAACAAGCATTTAAAGACTTAAGTTTAATTAGATATACCTTTGAGGGCTCTTTACACTGTTAAGGGCAGCTGGTTGACTTGGTGCAGGACCCTTTACACCCTCTGAGCTTACAGTCATTGGAGCATCAAATTCTGGTGAGTACCTGGTGTTTTTGAGGATGTACCTGCCACGCTGGTAGCCATTTCTGGACTGGATAATATAGCGAGGAGGTGCAGGAGGAAGGATTGGTTCACTCACCCCCTGAGAAACAGCAACTTTTTGGGTGTTGAATGTTTTTTGTGGACGCCAAGAGACCTCGTCATCACGTGGCTGGTAGCCAGTTTGACCAAAGTTAAAGTGCACTCCTCCAGATGAGCTTTCCATCCTAGATGGATAGACTGGCTGGGCTCCTGCATTTGTTGGGTACCAGGGGGATGAGGGCTTCTCTAGCGTGGAGGCATATCTAGTTGAAGACTCCTGGCTCTCATCAGTAGCTTGGCCATACCACCCTGCAGTATTGGAGATGCTGCCATAACTTTGAGAGGGATCAGCACTCTCAGAGGGATAGTGAAAAACATCCTCATAGACAAGATGGTTAATGTTACCTCCAGCTGCACTGGAGTCAGTGTTCAAGTCAACCACACCATAACCACTGCCATCTGGCTCAGGCTGCCAAGAATCAGAGCTAGGAGACTTTGCAGCTTGAGATGTGGTGGATGGGGCATAGTAGGCAGTTGGACTTGAATAAGTAGAGTCACCAGCACTTGGATAGGCAGGCATACCATTTGTGGAGGCAACACTAAGCAATGTTGATTGAGGTTGGACAGGGCCAGGCTGAGGCTTTGCTGGATCACTCCGCAAAGGAAAAACAAGTGGTTCATCAGGGTTTTCTAGCCCCCACACCCTTGGCACACCATCAACAAGGCTCTCTACCTGAAGACCACTAGGTTTGTTAGGCAGGTTTTGTTGAGATGTGGCCCAATATGGCCCTTGCACAGCTGGAGGTTTGTAGGTTGTGTATACAGTGCGAGTTAGTTGGTTGTTTGAATCAAAGGTCGAAGAGGTCAACACTTCGTCATCTACATCATCCCCAATGTTGCGGGAATCAGATGCATATGGATATCCATACCCTGTAAAATGAACAATTAAGATGAAACAATGGATACCTGCAACTTAATGTGGCAATTAAGAAACAATTACCTTTTACAGCTGGTGAACTAGTACTGCCATCAAATAGCAAAACACAAATTAAGGAAACCCTGCAAGAGAGACCATAAAAAAAAAAATCTGATTAAAGTCTGTTAAGATAATTGAAAAAAGTACTCAGACACTCAACATGAACAAAACTTACTGCAAGAGGAGTCCAAGAGCCATGGCCGTTAGCTGAGAAGCAACACCCTTTACTCCTCAGAAGCTATGGTTTGAGACAAGCAGCTCACCGGTACTAACAAGACTTGCGGGTAATCTCTGGACTGATTGTGAAGCCCTTTGTGCCTCTTTTATATCAGCATTCCAGGTCTTAACGAGCACCATTAGCAACATCTGCCTTCTGAGCAATTGGTGGCTAAATTGTTCACAGGTGTGGCAGCTGGCCAACACTGCCCATTGTTTCAGTGTGGAAGTTATTCCTGTAAACATGCTCAGTGTGTGTTTATGCCGAAATATCTTCAGATTTTTCTTTATTTTAAGAAGACTGAATACCTTTCTTTGAGCATTTTCCACATTTTCACTTAAAGCTTCTTCATGGAGTTAGGGTGCCACATATGCCCTGAAATCAACACCCTTTGGCCACTGTCTTTGCTGATGTAAGATTTCTCTCGAGACATTTGATACTGTGGCAGCTGAAGGGTAGAATGGCAAAAGAAAAGGTGAGGAGAAAGGGAGTCAAACATGAAAATGCAACGCAGAGTTATAATTGGGATTACTGAGGTCAGATTACGGTTAGATCACCAGTAACATGCTTGTACACAAATGGAAACAAAAAAAATATAATGAAGAAATAATGGATACAGAAAATGAAGTTCATGGGAATGATTATATAATATATCTAATGCTTAGTTAAAGAGAGATATGTTACACTGCTTGTGGTGCCTCTACTGCATTTGCATATGTGCAAGTGCATTAATGGATGCATAGCAGCAACTCTTAACTCCACAAATGTTGCAAGGTTACTGTAAGTGAGCTTAAAGTGTGATGTGCCAGACAAAGAAAAAGGCTTGATCAGAAGTGTGAGGAGGCCTCCGACTGTAGAGATGCTGTGCATTTAGAAGCTTATGCAATGAGTTTTTACAAGAATACACTTCATCAAAATGTTTGTGTGGGTAGCTTCGGATGGCTCAGACCATTACAAGTAAATGCACAGTATGATAGCATGTCACAATACAGTTGTGGAGTATGTTTTTTATGGTCTGATCAACCCTGGGGCTGACTGTAGTACCATGATGATACGCTCAAAGCATAGGGACAATAGACCCATCATTGTTCACCAATCATCTTACCTATCTTTGCACCAAAGTTACTGGTGTCTTCTCATGCCAACAAGTGTCATTTTAGAGACCAATACAGTGAGATGATCGGTGGCTTTAATAAACTCTGCTGAAACAGTGTCTACCCTGTGTCCTTTTATATGTTTGTTAACACCAAATTCAGAAAGTCATAGTTCCGTCAGTGCATTGGAGGTGGGAATATGACTGGATATGCTATGCACAGGCTTAAGTTGTGCATCTGTGTGTTCTGAGGAGTGATTGCATTGTATAGAGATTATCATTCATGTACCTTTTTTCTAAAGGACAATATTTCAAGTCCCACATTTTCAGATTAAATATATACAGTATGCATGTTTGCAGAGCAGAGCTGTCCATTTGCAGCACTGTTTTACAGAGGACCTTGACCATGAAAGCATCATGGAAGTGGGCTGAAAGATGCATGTTCTTGGAGATAGACAGTGCTTTCTCTTGTAGAGTGTGCATTGCTTTTTTAAAGAACTATAGAGTGGGATAATCCCCAGAGGACTTGATGTACAGATCTCTCTCTCTCTTTTCTTCAGGGGAGGGATGCATAATGGATTTTATAACTGTTGATAACACGATGGAGACATGGGATATTGGATTGTGATTGCATGGGACTGTAAGACAGACAGTATAGAGTGATTTTAGCTCAAATATTAATTAATATGACACTCTAAATCAAGGCACAATTTTTCCATTGTTTGAATGGAAACTTGGCTTGCTATTCATGTATAAAGCTAAAGAACTGAACCTCTAAGAACTGCTTCTGTGAGGCAGGAATGTCAAATACTTAAAGGTGGCAATGTTGCCTGTGTGATGTACAGCTCACCAGCAGAACATTTGGCTTTGAAGAGTCATTAGAAAGGTGAAAGGCTCCTGTGATCATTCATCTTTATCCATTTCTCTGCATGGCTGATATCTGTTTATGGTTTCTTTGGCGTGGGCAGAGTAAGGGCTCTCCTGTGATCACCTACGTCTACCACACACACAGCAAGCAGTGGAGTGTAGTGCTAAACCAGTGGAAATGTCTTTATTACTTATAGGATCTCTGTGTAGGTGGAGAACAGAGCTACTGCTGTTCCCAGGTTGGTGACTGTACTACCTTTTTATTGTTAAAGGTAACAAAGGTGTTGCCTGGTTCTCCTTGGTTAGGGATGTAGGAAGCATGTTACAGAATTACAGATGAATGAATCACTTAATAGCCAGTAATGACCTTTTGTTCGGCAGCCTCACATTTTCTGGCATTTTATTTGAATAACAAGTGATTGTTGTACATTCACTAAAACCTATTGATTTCTGGCCACCATAGGAACTATACAAGATGTCAATCAGCTCAATATAAATAAACCTTGTTATTCAACCACTTCACCTTACAATTCACTGTAGAGTACATTGGTTGGTGTACTTTATGTACATTTTCACATGACATGATCGACTGTGGAGTATCTGCAACAGCGATACATCCTGTCATATGGACATGCTGAGTTATATCCTACACTCCCAATACAATTACACTCTCATCTTGGACGTCACTAGCCCTCCCTTTTCCCCCTCTTGCTGTGGATCTTGTATTTTTTTCATTCCCACTCATTCTGTGTTGGTTGTGTTTTTCATTCATGACTCATAAATTTATTGTCTCAAAAAAGAAAGACTTGTAGCAAAATGTAAAATCTGGACTTTCCAGTGAAATAAGTCTGTTTATCGTACTGTATATTTAACTTTAAATATTATAAGATTTAAAGCCAAATATTAAAGCATCCAAATGGAAAGGAAATTTTGAAATTAGATTTGAAAGATCATATTAATTTAGTAGAAATGAGCCTCCCTCAAAAATAAACCGTCTGCACACCTATAATAACCATAAAAATGTTTTGCGCTGACAATACCAGTATCACGACGACTTGTTGATACATGCAGTATATTCGTGAGTTTAAGTACCTATCACATTTTCAGTTTCCACACATTCCCTTGTTTTTTCCCCTGCTAGTGTAGAATGGACTCAAACAGAAACTTACTAATGTATGGAAAATATCCCCTGCATATATAAAAAAAAATGGTTCTTTAGGTTAATAGAGGTCATAATTCTTTCCACAAATGGCAAAAACAAGAATTATTATTAATGGAATCATGGACACCTGACCACAAGCCAGCTTTCTTGTTAATCCCAAGACTTGATCAATTTAACATAAATCTTACTAATGTGAGTGTATTCACTGAAATCTAATGAAGCAGAAATGAACAATAGGCGTATACAAACAGTAGACAGACAGATGGATGGGCATCCGTCACATGATCATGAAATCAGCTTTATGTGTCAAATGTCAAAAAAGGTTCTAGGCTACTTCAGTTTTTGACTTGAGAAAGTATAACACACGAACAAAAGTTGAGTCATATCAAAATATGACAAAAATGATGAAGAATGATTCATTGAATTTCAGGTCAGACTTCTCATTATTAATTATTAATTCACACAGGAAAACTGCTCCTGTCCAAATGTCAAGCTGTCAAACATTGTCGCTTTGACTGCTCTCTGAACCTTTCTTCAAACATCAGCTCATCTCATTGAAAGAGTGAGTGTGTTTCAGCCACTTGCCACCATGTTGGATGCTCTGCTCTCCCCCTTGCCTTCCCCTCCTCCCCTAGCCTTTGAAATTGAGCGTCTGTGGAAATGACTGTGCCATCTGGAGAGTTGAGAACCCATTGCGGGGAGGAGAGCACTACGACTGGACATGAGGAAGGGCGGAAAGGCAGAGGCAGTTGGAAGAAGAAGGAGAGCAAGAAGATTTAACAATGTAGAGAGTGTTGAAAGATGCTGAGAAGGAAGCAAAGGTGAATGCAAAAGTAGTAAAAGACTGAATAAACACACAGGGATTTGCAATTGCATGGGTGGAAGTGTGAGGGTGAGAGAGATGATGAAGTCAAAGAGGCTACACATTTGGTGTCTTGCTGCAGAGTTTTGGCAAAGATAAAGCAAACAGTGTGACTACTCGGAGCAGATGAAAGAAAGCAGAGTGAAAACAGTGGTGGATATCACGTCTAGATGATGACCAATTGTAAACTGTGGCCAAGTTACATCTGACTGAGTAGTAATCTGTCAGAATGTCGGGTGTGCTGGAGTTAGTTTGTAATTGCATTTGGATTGCAGTAACCACTGTGGGGCAGCGAAAACAAACTGTGAGCAGAGCATTGACATATATGGTGAACAAACAGTTGCTTAATTACACGCCCAGCAGCATTTACAGAGCAACATTCATCCCATTCCATCCCATAACATTCATTTTTGAATGTTTGTGGTCATCTGATGAGCAGTTAAGTCCAGTATTCAGTCTCTTTTGGCTCTTTTGTTGGTCTCTACCAGCTCCTGAGGAAAATATCTCTCTCTTTAACTGCTCTACTCACTAGCTAGACGCTAACTGGTGATGCTAACTGAGCTTTTTCACTGAAAACACCTTCCTGCTGTGGCTGAAAAGGACTATGAAAGCAATCAGAGTGTACCAAAACAGTAAAGTTGCAGCCAGACTGCTAAACAATGAGCTGAAACTTGCTTTAAAGCTGCATAAAGAGGAGCTGCAGACTCACATGATCATTTTCTGTAGGTTCATCACAACGAGCAACCCCTTTCACATTGTCACAATGTTTTCACATCATCATATGATGCATTGTTATTATCAAAATGTTGATTAGAGCTGCATTAAAGTCAGTACATTTTTAAGTAAGATCACCTTTATCTTCCATAATGTGAGGAATGTCTGAGCGAAAAAGAATGTGGGCAGGGTTTACTTAGAAGAGTAATTTAAAACAGATCGTTCAGATTAGATTAGATCCCTCAAAGTTAGCATGGCCTACCTGTGTTGGATCCACAGGAGGAATTACAGAACAAACACCCTCTTTTGGAAATGTAAAGGTTTTTGCTAATGACATCCAATCAAACTTCAGAAAAGAGGGATTTTGATATGAAAAATTCAAAAGTGATATTGTGAGGTGAGGATCTAGACAAATCAGTTTGAAATCATTGATATAACATAATAGGGTTGAGCAAGAACTTGACTAAAATGAATATCCAGTACAGATAATGTCTTTTTTTTTTATGAGTACGAGGAGTATCTGAGTAAGATGTTTCAATATTGTACTCTGGATGGAAAATCCTCACTGGGTAGCTGACTGAAGTTTATTCATTCAAGTTTATAAAAATGCTGTTCTGTAAATAGTTCTCTAATAAATAATAAATATAGCAACTTCTGATAGACTCATTAATATCAGGCTTAAATGAACAACTTCCATGTAACCCCACCAATTTCAAGTACGGATACAGATACAAGTAATTAACTTGGTTGAGCGGAGACAGCTACAGATAATGGTATACTCCCTCCTCCCTAATGAAAATCTATTTCACATATTGATAATGATTCTCTTCTCACTTCCCTTATACATATTTATTATTTAGCTTGAGGACATTTAAGAAGGGAAGATGTTTGCTGTCTGCTTGTGTCACTATGCCATTGGTACGTATCATCTCCATGTTGTTTGTGGCTCTTTTGCAGTCGGCTCTTTGCTTCCATGGTGACAGCTCCATAACTGTGACCAGCCTAGTTTATTGTATTTGACATATATTTGAATGCCAAATGCAGCCAATTTGCCTACACTCATTTCCAACCCAGTGACGATTAACTGCTCATTAAGTGATAATGATGAGATCTTTAGCATGCGCACGGATGAGTACATTGGGTGTAGGCTGCTCCACCACTCTCTGGAACATTTATTACCACCCGTGGGCGACATCATGTAGGCCCATGTGTCAGTTAGCATGACGAGGGCTGACACATGCCTCCGACGAAACGGTCACCAAGCCCTAATGGCAGTGTAGGTGGAGAGCCAATCACTTCCTCCGCTCAGAATGGAGCAGTGGACCTCATTAACCAATCAAGGAGCAGAAGTGCGGGGGTGTTGGAACATGAGAGCGAGAGCTGTGCAACTCCTGATGGGGAGCCCCAAACAATAAACATCTCACACTTGCTGAGACGCAGAGCTGCTTCTCTCAAGTGACGTTGAGATCTGAAGGGTCCTCATGTTCCTGTGTGTTGAGATGGTCTGGATATGTTACATTAAATTCAGAAAAATCTTACATTGGCTATTTTACAAAACAGATCCAAGCCTTGTTGCTTCATTACCATTCCTTTTTTCTTTTTTGAAAAATGATTAATCTCCTGCTTTCTACTGTACTTGACTATTTACCCCGAGTTAGAGAATCCATTCATTTAAAAGCGTAGGTCATTATTTTTTTTATTAAACTACTCATGAATGCCAAAGTGAAGTTTGTTTATTGTAAGCTTTACTCTTATAGTGAAAAACTCATCAGTTCTGGAAAGAAAATACTGAAAACGATTGACATTTCATCCCTTGAACTACCTGAAAAGTAGTTCAAATGTTAAATCTCACATTCTCAAAGGATAAATCCTGCAATGTATTTTGAATTTTACCCAGTACAGTAGGAACAAAACAGCTGAGAGTTTTCACATCAAATGGTAAGTTGGTGACTGAAATATCTGAATTATATTTGAACTAAGCATCACAGCATAACATCCCGCAGCAATCCTTTCAGTTTCACCTCAGACTTTATTTCGGATCTAGCTTAGCACTGCACATAAGAAGTATCTGTGTGAGACTATAAGAAAAGGCTTAATGAATGTGGAGAAATCACTGAAACATTCTTTTAACATATCAACGATTTTAAACCCTCTCCCAGCAGAACGGCATTAATTACACCAAGAGTGGAAGTTTAGCTGGCCAGGATATCTGTGTGTAATTTGTTCTCTCTGCTTCAAATGTCCCTTTTTTTTTTCTTTTACAATTGGGTGTTCCCCCTCCTCTTCTATGTCTCCCTTCCCTCTCTCTTCACTCCTCACTCAACACTACTGTAGCAACAAACTGAACCATTTCCATTTCGTTCTCATGTTGACAGCTCTTCTTGGCAGTTTTGATGTGTGTTTTATGTTATCAGATCCCATGCACACAGCCCCTTGGTCTTGTTCTGTTCATCACACCCCTGCAGCTAGTACTGTATATTCAACCGATTAAAATTGCACACAGCATTCAGCAATGACATCGTTTTTTCTGTCTTCTACAAATGTACAAACCCAACCACACGCGTGGTTTCCAGTATATACATTATAAAAATTTAAAATGTTAAAATGGTGAGTCTATTTTCAATTTGAGCAAATTCTCAGCACTGCCTGTGTGCGCGAGCGTGTGCCCATGTGCTTCACCAAAGTCGCACACTGTCAAGAAATCATAGCTCTTGCTCTTCTTTGTCTGCATTGGTGGCTTGTCATATTGAATTGTAGAACCTTAACAGCCCGTGTCCAAAAGGCTTTTTGATCTGTATGCCAGTTAGCACCCTTAAAGACTGAGCGACACAAGATCTACCTATGTGTCAACATAAGGGGATTGCCACAGTCTGGGTGCTAGACAAAGAGCTCTCATTTAAAAGTCACTCACTGTAAAAAGGAGATGAGGGGGAGGAGAGAGGACTGGGGAGAGAGTGGTGGGAAAGAGAGAGGGCTGGAGACAATTTACAGTCTTGCATTCAGAAATATTCGGTGTTAAGGCATAAAGAAGTAGCTTGTACTGTATGTTTTTGCCCAACACTGTAACGCAAACCTTGTAATCATGTTGAATGGCTAGTGCTGAAAAAAAGGCTTTGATATTATCAAAAACAGGGTTAGAGTTCAAGGAAGTCTCAAAGATTTGAACTTTAAACACACAACATTGTTTGTTTTTTCACATTAATGTTGTCTGTTATAATACACAAAATACTGCCAAGATACAGCCCCACACAACGGGCATCAACCCCCAACAATACACCTTACATCTTGCCTACCAGAAATCCTTCTCGGTGTCTCTCACACATCAAACCTGCCCCGTGTCACCTCTTACAAAAACATTACGATTAACAGCTTAAGTGCGTTATATTTTTTTCCTCATCTTTAATGGCTACAGTACATTCTTGCCAGCTATGCCAGCACGGTGTGCCAAGGTTA
This sequence comes from Hollardia meadi, assembly GCA_037974645.1. Classification (NCBI taxonomy): domain Eukaryota; kingdom Metazoa; phylum Chordata; class Actinopteri; order Tetraodontiformes; family Triacanthodidae; genus Hollardia; species Hollardia meadi. Next base: position 17,822 of record JBBPCS010022110.1, read on the forward strand.
CCGTGGTAACAGTGCTTGGTCCTCACTCCTCCTGTGATGTGCCAAATCTCTGCCAACTACCCCAGGCAAGTACTTCACTTTAAAAAAAAAAAGAAATCTTGACATAAAACAACCCTTGTTTCCAAATTAACTCTTCAATGATGATTCAACATGGGAGCTTGGCATCACCTACTCAGATTCCATTTAAACAAATTGAACTGGCCTTAGTAGCTGTGACAAAGCATTTTAAGAGCCTGTCTGGGTGGAACATTTGTGATCTTATGAGGCCGTATAAATCAAGATATGAATGAAGTGATAAAATTCCAACCCAGCAGCTCTTGGTGATTGCACCCTGCAGCACAAAACCAGGGAGGAGACCATTTTCTAGCCAATTCACGACAGACTCTGCCCCAATTCTCAGTGCAGCAGTGACCGTCATAAGTACAATGTTTTCATTTTAACAGACTGTCTGAGCAGATCATGTCACTTTGTTTTGCTTGCATAACACAATGTCATCTGGTGACATTAAAAAGGGGTCTTTTTGGAGGCTCGGTGGCATTACTCAGCTGAGAGTGGGTAGTTAATTGTCAGGGAGCTGCCTGTGTCTTTTTGCTAAGACACAATGCAGTGTAATAAGATGACACATGCTGTTCCCTCATAATCTCTGTTTTAACAAACAAAGGCAAAAGAGCAGTCAGAGAGGGCTTGGAGGGAGAAATCTGAGAGAACAATGAAGACACTAGAAAGATGCGTGTGGTACTATCCTCAAAAGATGTATGCGTGGCTGAGTTTGTTTGTGCTGTGCGCGTAAACAACAATAGAGAGTGGCAGGAGCAGCCACAGCACTGTGATTGAATTTTTGTGCTTTCCAAAAAGGGCACCAAAGAGGAGAGACAGAAAAGATGTCACTGATGCACTAAACGACTGGCTCCGAGTGGTACCACAAACATGCTGATGACTTTCCCACCACACTCTTCTGCATCTGTTACAAAAAGCATCTCTCTTCCCAGAATAGTGTCGGTATACTTTTGTATTATTTATTTATTTTTTGGGAGAGATTGGTTCGTGCTTATGTCCAACTGTCTTGCCTTTGGATAGGTGTTGGATTATTTGACCCATGTACAGACTGACAGTGTGAGCTCATGGTGGGAAGTGTGAAGCGAGGTTTTTCAGAGAGAAGCCTGTGAGTAGCCTGTGCTTTAACTCAGCAGTGCTTTATGGGGTGAAAGATGGCAGCGTGTTGAACATTCATTCATAATATATGGCGCACCAGTGATTTATATAAAAGACACTACTGGCACAGAAGACCTACATTACAGCATCAGACATTTAACCCCCCGATTATTGGTCTATACCTCTTATCTACCTAAACCATCTGTTGCAGTGACAGTGTCTAATATCTTTAGTGTTACTACCTCAAGGTGAATGGATCAATGAAGTAAGTGTATTTGTGTGTGTGCACCCCCTCTGCTGTCTATAGACTCTCCCCGGGGGAATTTTCTGTGCTCACCTCTACTGTACGTGTCTCACCACTCCAGCTGTGCTTAATGAATTCTGCGGCGATTACACCCACGGCTATTTTGGGATTGGTTTAAGTCAGAGATATCAGTCTTGACCCACATACGGTGAGCACAATGTGCACTCAGGAGGATTTCGAGCTCGTTGGGCTGGTGCCTTGGAGCGTGTGTCTATGCGTCCTCAGGTATTATGTTTGAGGGTCCAAGGACGAAAAGCAAAAATGAACATGGGAGTCTGGTTTTCATTTGGTACTCCTCTCTTAAGATCTCATTTGCACACTCACCTTTTTAAAAAAGGTTACAGTCATCTGTCATGTCGATCATGGGAAATGTCATAGTGGAATGCAAATCAATGATCATAATATAATGTCATTATGCCTATTTTTCATTACGGAGTACACTTTAGCAAGAACCATAGTACATTCATTTGTTTTCAACATTAAAGCCATAAATCTTATGAATTTTTAGAAACGAACCTTTGCAGTAATCAAAAGTTTTCTCGTTAAAGATGTAGCACTCATTGTTGTCATTGTTGCATTCTTCATTATCTGGCTACTCGTCTATTAGGCCTGACACTAGTAATGATTTTATGTTGATTAATCTGTCTGTCTGTCCTTGTTTAAAACATGTCAAAAAACAAAGATATCTAGTTTAATATGCTGGAAGCAGGATCTTTAAAAAAAAAAAATCAACTCACTGATTCGTGCGCTGCTGCCTTATTCGTATATTTTGTTAAGTCACTACTCATAAAGATGTCAACTGAATACTTAAGCCGCACTGTAAAACGTAAGGTCATACTGCCAAAGGAGCGACGAGAAAATAAAAAGTAACTAAAAGACACTTAATAGAGGAGAAGCGGGGAGTGTGTGGCCGAGATGGACACATGGGACTTTCCCAGCCACAGAGTTAGATTTTTGCTATTTCTGTGCAAGGGCAAAGATGCAGGGAGGCAGGGAGAGTGAGGGAGAGGCAGGGGGTTAGTAAATGTGTGTGCCAGTTTTCTGAGGCATGCGTTCTTTCTTCCTGCTCCTGTGGTGCTGTGTGTGTGTGCGCGCATGTGTGTGTATGCATGCAGTTTGAGGGTCACTCACTGCAACTCTTAGTCATCCTCACACCTCGCTCCATTTTTACCTGACCATCCATCTGCCTACATATTCACCACCGTAAACAGATTTCCTGCTATTCACAAATTCAAACATGCAAATTTGCACCAATATGTAAGGTTACAGTCGGCCTAAACACTGAGCAGATAGGCTAGTGAGTGTCTACACATCTACAAACAAAATGTGTTCTTCTGTCTGTCTGTCCATTTGAAACAGTGCACTGTCAATGAATTCATCTTTAATTAAAATGCATAATAAAGTGATTTACCATATGAATTCCAACAGAGCCAGAGGCTACAGAAACATCAGTTTACTGCTACTCTTCTAAGCTAGGCTAGTTTCCCGTTAGCAAGACTAGTTTATCTTGCGTGACTTTTTTCCCCCCTGTTATGATGTAAGATTTAGCTGTTGTCTTATTTATTAGTTAGAACAATCTCAGTTACTAAGATGTTGGAGTGTCAAATTGATTTTTCAATCCCAGGAAACAGAAGAAAGCAGGTAAATTAGGTTTTAAATTAGCTAAGGCTAGCTCACCAACTAGCTGCAATGCACTCACTGCAGTTTACCACTGTTTTCTACCCCCCCCCTCACTATTTAAATCATTTGTAGGCCTACAAACGCAAAGCAGAGATGGGTAGTTTGAGAATGCAGAAACTGTACTCAAGCAGAAGTACTTTTTACTTTGCAAAACCAAGTAGCCTACTCCCCAAGTCTTTTATTTGATGTGTATATGACGACTGGAATTAATTCAACCACAGATGGTCTTCCTCAAGTAAAGAAGTGAACATACACCTGTATTTTGTGATGAAATGACAAATCATCTCCTGCCTCACCAGGACAATATTCCCAGTCTGTTTCTGTCAAGTTTGATCACAAAATATTACATTAATATGATACTCTATTAGGTACACCAATCAGTATTTTTTAAAATACATTTTTTTCTTGTTGTTTCCTGTATTATTTCATGATTAAGCAAATAAATCAGCAAATCATTTGCATGTACGTAACAGAGGTCAAAAAATAAATATAAAGAGTGTCAATATGGTGTCTCAAGTCCCAGTTATCATCAGAGTCACAGATCAGGTGTAAGAACCACATCCAGGTCTATCACATGAAGACAACAAGATCAACAAGATTATCTTTCTGTCTCATATCAGATGACTCATTTAGTGTATTAAATACAGGTGTGTTCACTTCTTCAATTGTACCTGAAGAAAACCATCTGGGGTGAAACATTTTATCAATCATATCCACATGAATAAAAGTTTGTTTCTTTTTATGTGCATAATTTGGACACTGCTTTTCTGTCTCTCTTCATCATGCTGTTCAAATGTTCACTGTTAGCTTAAATACAGTATTTGCTTTATGGCAAGAAACAGCAGGATGCCGTTTCACAAGCTCTCTTAGTGTTTAGTCTAATAAGTAAACAAAACAAACTCACAAATTGTTAGAAAAGGAAAAATTTCTACACCTGTTTTCCTTACAAACAGTAAAATACACTGTTTAAAAAATACACCTTTTGATTCAAGTTTCTCTCTTTTACCGAACTAAGACAAGCTTAATTGCCTTTTTAACTCACTTTATTCAAATGAGACATAAATGAAATAAAACTCACCAAAAAACATCTTGGTTTGTGTTTCCAAAACCACCTCTGGTTTGGTTGAATTAAATCCTCAATTTACCGACTCTATCTCTCTGCTCTTCTACTTGACCTCTCTCCTGTCCCCGCCTGCTGTGTCCTGTCGTCCCTGAAGTAACAGTTGTCGTCAGAGCCGCTGTGAATCACCTGCATACTGTATCCCCTGTCCTCAAACTGGCCTCATCTGGTCTGGAAGGCAGTGTCTGGTGTTTAACCATGTTCGCTGTGTTTTGAACTGAGCCCGCAGTGAGTGTCACTCCGAGGTCACCATGTGGGCAGACTTCAGTCAGCTGTAAAGCCACTAGCTCCACCAAAAAGTCAGCTAACGGTCCAAAAATAATTACAGCCCAAGTTAACTACAGCAGACAGTAGGAGATACCTTCAAATTCTGCCCATATTATATAAGTTGCACCTACCTACTGCTTTCTGTCAGCACGATGTACGTCACTAACGGACCCCGCTGCACGGTGCGCTCTTTACAGATGTTCGTACATATTAGCGTTATTTGAAAGTTAGCTGATCCACTGGAGCGCACATTTTTTATTGTACGCTTTCGAGTCCAATTGGTGCTTTCATTGACAATCTGTAAAAGTGTCGTCTTGTTATGTTCTGCTCCCTAGCCCATCTAAACTTGAAAAAAAAAATGCATTTGAGGATGCAAAGGCAAAAGTTAGCATGGGTAAAGGCATGTTTGGTGTGAGAGTGTGAGATCTGTGTCATGTGAGAGTTGGCAGCCCTGGATAAAGCACCTTCACACACACGCACAACCATATGATATCAGGTCTGTATATTTTTGACAGGCTGTTAATGTGCTGAAAGCTGCTGGAAAGGCAAATTGCTGGTTTGTAGGAACTCTTTCACACACTGCTGAAAGCTCACCTTAAAGCAGATACTTCTTCTAGCAGATGTTCCTGTTACATATGCACATCCACAGGCGAATCTGCAGCATCCTCACCTTGTGTTCTCTTGTGGGGAAGGAGAGGAGACGGAGGCTTTCAAGTCCCAGTCTCTAATCGAAGGTGTCACAGTTGTGTCCTCCTCATCTTTCCCAGCCTCTCTGCTCCGCCCAGACGAAATGTTGCAACAGGCACCACAGGGGAGAATCGGCGCTTTGCTACCATGTTTTTTGGTATCTATGGTAGAATGGAAGGAATTTTATGCATTGATCTATGTTTATCATCTCTGAGGTCCCACTGGTGAAATTACAAGACAATTTCTTAGATGCTTTGCTGTTTGAGTGCATGTCTGAGTTGGCAATATTAAGACTTCCCTTTCTTTAACTCCTATGTCTTCCATCTAAACATCTTGTCCCACGGCTATTTCTTGAATTAAGGCATACAAAGATCCAATTATTAATATCACCAACGTTCCTTTTGACTATCTAAGAAGTTCATCCTCGTTACAGTCACCAGTGACTTAACCATATATTTAGTTCTGTTTATCTAGGATTAGGAGAAATAATGCATTTGCAAAATGGTGAAGGGACTGCCCAAGAAATCTCCCTGCTAATTCAGTATTCAAGCCAGAGGGAAGAAATGCTAATGCCGATGGAAGAGCGCTGAGTTGCTTTGTGCCCTCATGGATCGTGGGGACTGTTGTTGGCATGCCTCCCAAAAGGGTGAAGAGAAGGTGAAGCTCAGTGTACTGCTGTAGACCTTGTTGGCCTTTCTTGTTGAATTGATGATACTGATATGACTCTGGCTATTCAGTCCCCTTCTACTTCAACTTTACTATACTTTGACCATGCATTCTTTTTCTGCATGGAAGGTATGAGCCAAACAAATACATTTATGTCTTATGATGTCATACTCATGAATATCCACTACGAAGCGAGCGTGTAACGCCTATGATGCTTCAAAAATGAAATGGAGCACTCTCAATTCTCCAAGTAAAAGAGTTAAAGTGTCTCGAGGTCTTCTTCACAAGTGAGGTTTAAAATGGTCCATGAGATGGACAGGCAGATTGATGCAGTGTTAGCAGTAATGCATTGTACCAGATCGTTGTGGTACAAAGGAAGCTGAGCCGGAATCTATGGGTGCATCTCATTTCTCTTATTTGATATTTCCTTGCTCCTCGATCCTCGCGTGAACCAGAAGTCGTTCTGATTCGCCATGGGATTGAAGAGGGATCTCTGAGGAGCCATGAGCGAGGACACATAAGAGCAGCCTTCACGGAAGTCTTTTACCGACCGACACGCCCCCTTAATGGATATCAGCTAAATTGATTGGACGCAGCAACTGATTGGACTGATCAGATACATCACAACGACACTGGAGTTTCATAATGGAGTGATGACAGTTAACTGATTAATTACTGTCAAGTTTTATCGTGGGTCTGGATGATAAAAGGAACACAAACAACTTTCTTCATTTATTAAAAAGATTTTTATTTTCATGATCTGTTATTTTATTGATTAACTTTTATTCTGGATCCAGTTAAAGTCAGAGAGAGTAGGAGAGTCTGTCTGTTAGCAAAAAAACACTTTCTACATCATTTATCGTCATTTCCATTCAGTCACATGAGGCTGATCATTCCTGAACGTCGGGTTTGATGTGTTACATAATTTACATTTTCCCTGAAACATTTTAACCTAATAAATAATTTCTACTATTAAAGTGTCATCATAATCATATTCTGGGTTATTAAATAATTAATTTGCAATCAGTTTATCAATGAATACAAATGCAAATAACAGATAAATAATATAGGAGCAGTATAAATAGACTGCAGCTTGTTGTTCATGTGCAGGTGTTTGTTAAACAGGTAACAGAGAAAAAACACTGCTGCTCTGCACTGATAAGTAAGGGATAATCAACGACTAGGTGTGCGTTAAACGGTTTCAAGGCACGACGCAGAGGCGAAGAACCTGCCTCCACGAAGTGCCTTGAAACC